>CM077823.1:19699177-19966677 GCA_039720395.1 Liquidambar formosana
GACCCACATTATTTGTATTGATTTGGGATCTAGTGGTGGAGAGATTTGAGAAGAGGTTAGAGAGGTGGCAGAAAGGTTTTCTTTCAAAGGGAGGCAAGATTACTTCGATCAAGAGTACACTTTCGAGTTTGCCAACTTATTTTATGTCATTGTTTAAGATTCCTATAGCAGTGGCAAAGAGGTTGGAGAGACTTCAAAGAGATTCTCTATGGTCTGGATTAGGGGATGAGAAAGAGATGCATTTGGTGAATTGAGACACAGTATGTTTATTGAAAAAGGAAGCGGGACTTGGTTTTCGACATTTGGTTGATATGAATGAGCTAGGCTTTACTGGGAAAATGGTTATGGCGATATGGGACAGAGAAAGAAAGTTTATGGAGAAAAGTGGTGGAGTGGAAATTTGGGATTGAGGAAGGAGACTGAAAAACTAAGGAGGTTAGGTGAGCTTATAGGGTGAGAGTGTGGATGTGTTTGCTAAGCATATCCGTTTTAAACTAGGCAATCGGGGCTCTATTAATTGGTCAGATATTCGGTGTGTTGATAGTCCCTTGCATGAACAATTCCTGGTCACTTTCGATTTGACGACAAATAAAGAAGCATGGGTGGCAGAATATTTGCAGTGGGAGAATGACTCTATTAGTCGGGATGTGACATTTGGCGAACCTTTAAATTATTAGGAGTTGATATTTTAGCTTCTTTGATAAAATATACTCAGTTCAAGTGGAGAGGGGAGAGCCTGATATATTGGTTTGGAGCAAAGGGAGGCAGGGGAGTTTTCAGGTAGATCTTACTTCCATGCTCTAGTTGGGTCTACTCGTAGGCCTCAAGCCCCAACTAAAGTTGCCTTTTTCTCATGGGTGGTATGTTGGGGTAAGTTCTTGACATTGGATAATTTACAGCATAGAGGATTCTCGCTTGCTGAATAGATGTGTTTTATGTAGAGAGATGGAAGAGCCTGTGGATCATTTGCTTGTACATTGTAGGTTGGCTAGGGAGGTTTGGGAGTATTGCTTAGGATTATTTTATGTTCAATGGGTGATGCCTAAGACGGTCCTGCAGGTGGTTGACTCATGGTGATGCGAATAAGCCGGCGAAGCGGGCTTGGAAACTCGTACCACACACCATTTTTTGGTCCTTTTGGACAGAGAGAAATAGTAGTGTGTTTAAGAATGTGGAGAACACTGTTCTGGCAGGAGTTCATGATTTTGTTTTGAGTGAGGGGATCTTGATGATTTTTGTAGAAGGAATTCCCTTCAGGAGTTTTTAGTTTCTTTAAGGCTGCAAGCCTCTTTGCATAATTGGTAGTCTTATATTGATATTATGATGATGTTTCCATATTACAAGGCAAGTAAAAGGATATGACACTTCTACAAATGTGGGTCGATCCTACCCGAAAAAGAGCGATGCACATCTCTTCAAAATACCGTAGGTCCTTGAATATCACGAATGCTGTGGACATTATTTCTTCTTCTTCTTCTTTCCTATTCATATATGACCCTCAATTTTCCCATGATTGTATAAAAGCCATTGGCACATCAAATTCTTGGAATTTTCGAGGAAAACTATTTTCACTGAAAAGTTTTATTTTACTGAAAGTAACTTTTCAAAATCTAGCTAGTACATATATAATTTTGATATAGACCTACATTCAAAATACAATTTTTTTTTCTTTCAAATGTGATATGTCTTCTAGCAAAGAATTGCTCCCCCACGTCTTCTATCATATACAGGACACTAACTCTCAAATGGGATTCAATTACACTAGTATATGATCCAATGAAAGGCCTATATATTTTTTATAATTTTACACTACCAACTTGTGCATTTGATGTGTAAAGCAATATGGACCGATTTCCATGGGACGTCGGAATGAAGATTCAACATAATCATATTGAAAATTGAAGATTGAAAGATTCAAAATGAAAAAACACTTACTTTTTTTTGTCGTAAACGTATGAGAGATCAAGAATGGTTCCACTATGACAACAGTCGACAATGGCATGAAGTTTGACACCTTGAGTGAGAGGTCGAACGATGGTGGAATTGATAAAATTGTCGACGATCATGCCTTGTTCCAGAAAATCGACAGGGCAGAGGGTTTCATCAAAGCCGTCAATCTCATCACCAATAAAATCAGGCTGTCGTAAACCATGTCCTGAGAAGAAGAACACCAATGAGTCCCCTGACTGGCAGCCCTCCACCAGCCATCGCAATGACTGTTCGATGTTTTTCTTCGTCGGTCTGAATTCTGCCTCTGGCTCCTCTTCTGCAGTATTGGGTTGGTTCTTGCACAAGTTAGTAAGTTGGTACATTGAGAGAGGGGGGGAGGGGAGGGGGTATGATTGTCGCACAAATAAGTGGGTGGCAGAAGAGCAATTAGAAAAGTTACCTCCTTGGAACACTAATCTCCATTTTTTTCTTTTTTTTCTTTTTTGTGAAATCACAAAGTTCTGAGATGTTTACTCACTTTGGAAAGCCTCATAGTTACAGGAAAAGATGCTCTCCATTTAATAGACCGTTCATTGAAATCTGGACTATTCATATTATATGGAATCCATCAAAATATATGGGACCTATATAGTATGAACGGTTTTGATTTCAATGGATCGTCCATTGTAATGAAGAAAATACATTGCTCGAGTACGTCCCTAGGTACATACATACATAAAGGCAATATATTAATTGTTCATCCAAACAGACATAATTTAATTATGATACCACGTACATCGATCATCTAATTATACTGTTAAATTAAAGGCAACGTACTGTTCATCGAACAGACACAACTTGAGTTTTAAAAGCAACTGTTCCTCCAAACAAACATATTTGAGTCTTAAATTCTCTCAAATAAGGGTGAATCGGTTAGAGTTGTGTTAGTTAAAACTCAAAGAAACAAACATCTCACCATCAACAATTATTACCCTATTACAAACTTCACGATTTCTTATCCTCCCCCTCTCTCCTCTTCTCCTTCTCCACACCAATACATACTACACTTTGGTATAAAATATGCTTCTGAACTTGTTTACTCACTCTGTCTCTCTCTCACAATATAAGCAACTTGGCTAGAAAATTTGGTCCTAGACTTTTCAAGTTTAAGGTAACAATTTAGTACTCTATTCCATCTTATGTTTTGGTTAGGATTTTCTTTCCATAAAATTGTTGAATTTTTTTCTAATCTTTATTACAACAGGTTGAGGTCTTGTGGCTGTACATGGGAGTAGGGATAGTTACTAGAAAGGGGAGCTTAATTGTAGGGATGGTGGTATTTTTGTATTTAAACTCTTTTTTTTTTTTTTTTTTTTATCAGCAATGTATTAAGCAGATGTATCCAAATGGTTCTTGGTTAAGGAGTAAATTACCCTCGATTTTCTAAAGATAGGAATTTGAGCACTATTAGATTTTAATTTAACAATTAATTTTAAATTTAAATATTTCATTATTTATTGCTTTTATATAATAATTTTCTTATTTGCATTTTACATCGCTAGTATACCCAATAGATTCCTACAAAGGAAATTTTTGTTTTTTTTGTTTTTAATTTTTTTTTCCGAGACAATCAATCAATAGAACCTAGCTATACCCTTAACCCTTCGTTAGAGCATCTCCAACGGTGAGCTATAACCTACGCTATTGCTATATTATAGCATTTAGCACAAGTTGGGCTGCTCCAATGGTGTGCTAAAAATAGCAATAACTCACCCTTGTGCCAAATATAGCTCAAAAGTGAGCTATTGCTATATTAACCATGTCAGCTCTCCCTCCATTTCTCAACAACCAAACACACCAGCAACTATGAAAAATACAATATTTCTCTTCCTCCATTTCCTCAATAACCAAATAGCCCGTAAATAAACACAACATTTTTAAAAATAATACTAAAATCTTATATGTGTGTGTGTATATATATATATATATATGATGATAATGATCAGGTAAGCACGTGCTGATATAACTTATGTCAACACCTGCATTGGGAGTTATACCATATGCATTAGTGGGATATGAGGTATATTGGACCAATGCAAGGGGTACAACCCTCAATGCATAGTGCTGATATAACTTATATCAACACATGCTGATGGAAACATAACCGGATCGATATATATATATATATATATATATATATAAAGTAGAAAACATACCCTTTTTTTTCTTTTTTCTTTTTTGTTGGAACAATGAAGATTGGAAGATGGTAGTTGGTAATTTATAAAAAATAGAGGGAATTGAGGTTGTGGCAAAAAATAGCACACTATGTTATTTGCACCATTAGAGAACCTCGTACTAATTTATAGCATTTGACACTGTAACATGTGCTAAAATAGTAATAGCACAGGTAATTTAACTCACATCACTAGAGATGCTCTTACTATCAACAATGAGTATCAATGCTACGCTAGAAACTTGAACTTAACAAGTGAGACAAATGCCACTAGGCTACCATGCTATCAGATGCATGGGAAATATTCCATGAAGTAACTTTTACACCATATCTCATGTGTCACTAATAGAGAAAAACTTATATGTTAGTATGATATAACTGGTGTGGTATAACAAGTCAATGAGAGTAGAGCAAATTGATATTGTAAGAGTACTTTTTAGTCCCACAATTTCACTTTACATCATTCCTATTGACCCGTGACACCATATGGCGGTGTCACAGTTACTCTGAATTAAAAACTAGCTCGTCACGAATAATAGTTGTACCGCCTTGGTAGTGATTGCAGGCCACATCACAATTCCATAGGGACCAAATTGTCATTTTGCCAAAATGCCCAAACACCAAAACAACAAACATGCCCCTAGCGGCCTATCGAGTTTCCCATTATACTGCAACAACTCATTGAGGCAAAGAACCACATGAAACATCGTGTATTACTTAACCACACCCACAACCGACCAGTACTGTTTGAGCTTCTAATTGACAGGAAGTTAATTATAGCTATTACATAATAGAGAATTTTATAGATATCCGTACGTAATCCACATGCAAATGGTTTTTATGGAGAACTTGAGAAAAAGGCTCCATCTATGACTTTTCTATGGCACCCTTAAAGTATCGTAATCACAAGTAGTATTCATCATATTTTATGATAATTTGATTACATTTTGCTTCAAAATATGATGAATGTGACCAAATTACTATAAAATGTAATGAATACCACTTGTGGGTACGATATCCCCAATGTGCCATATATAGAAAGACCCCGATGTTTTAGGCATCAAGAAAAGCATATTGATACATAATATTCTAAACTTACATCTCAAGTTTTTGAAACAACATTGAAAAGCTTTTATATTTTTGAAATAAATAATTATTAAACTGATTTCAATTAATCCTTCTCCAAAATCTATTTGATTTTGTTCAAATAGAGCATGTATTATGCATTATTATGTATTAGGAGTTGTGCTTGACTTATCATTAAAGTGCCTATAGCTACTGGTGCATCTGATCATCACAACAAAGAAATGGACTTGAAAAAAAAATAATAATAATAATAATAATAATAATCTCTCACTGCAATCATAGCTAAGACAGGTAGTAAAATACCTGTGAGGACGCGAATGGACTCAACCGGAAAGTTGAAGGTATCAACCAGCAATTCCCTCATTCTCCTCACATCATTAATAGTCCCCTTGAGCTTGTACTTCTGTTTCTTATAACTCACCCCACAAAGAAGTGCGCGCTTCCTAGATCGCGCCTGCGAGGACTCTGTAGCCAATGGCTTATAGTTTAGCGATTCGGCTTTTGGGCTATCATTGCCTGAGAAAATATCTTTCAGCTTCGCTCTGAAGCCTCTTCTGCTTTCGTCTCGAAAGGGGTTTTGGTTTCGTTGAAACAGACTTGAGGCTAAGCATTTGGGACTACGAATCGTTTCGGGCTTTGGTGTGGTGATCATCTCTGACTGTTGCTGCTGGCACGAAACGCATATTGTTCTTCCACTCTCCATTTCAATCCGTGAAATTTCTTAGAGAGAAGGTCCATGAGCAATAGGAGGATTTAAAGGACATGGCTGTGAAGACTTTTAATGGAATTTTCATGGGACCAAAACGCTGGCGCTACATTTGGAAGAAGTACTGAATGGGAAACTTGCGCCTTTTGCTTTACATTTTCTTTGGAAAATGTTCGCTGCGCCGCCTCCTCTACCGCAAACCTTGCCGGCCCAAATACAAAGGGCCGACAGTGCGATAAATATAAAACTTCTTTAAATAAAGCTGATTTGATTGTTTGGAAAGGGCCGACCGCCGACGACAGTGAGGACTCGACTGCGGGAGCAGAGCTGCGATCCCAAAAAAGGGGCCATTTGGGTTATCTTGACGGTAATGTCATGGAAAATCCATATTACGGAAGGTGAAACCGTCTAAGAGTCCATTGTAAGCTGTGAGGTCTATGGATTCATTTCTTTATTCTACCACGTTGTAAAGCCAGAACCAGATACGCCGGCCCTTTATTCTATGGCTGAAGATCTTACTTGCCTTTGCTTTGATTTTGAGATGTTCGATTCCCACTGGATCAAAAAAATAATGATAATAATTATTATAAAAATAAATATAAAAAAAGAAGCCCAGATCGACGCACTCATGATGTCATGGTTTTCTATAATTTTTTATTATTTTTAATTTATTGATTGTTGACCTTTTTTGTTGGAAAAAATTATGCTCCTTCCAGTCTCACAAAGATAAGTCTTTGGTTTTTTTTTTCTTTTTTAACTGTCCCAAAACGTTTGTTAATTTGAAAAATCAAATTATAAATTTTTTTTACTTCCTCGTACTATCCTTTATAATATCAATAATTAGTAAATTACTTTGAACATAACAAATGTATTGATAGTAGAGAAGAGTAGTTTTGGAAAGGAAAAATTAAAGAGATTACAAATCAATACATTACTCCCTCCAGTCCCACAACGATAGATTAAGTTTGACAAAACACACAGTTTAAGAAAAGTCATTATTATCTTGACTTGTCATTTATTAAATTCTATCTTTCCAAAAATACACTCTCTAACTTGGTATTAAGTTTTGTATTAAGAGTAATTATTGAAATAATAAAGGATAATATAGAAAAAAGACCAAAAAAAAAAATGTTAAATGTGACTTTTCAAAATGGACAAACATTTTGGGAGACAAAAAGTAACAAAAACAGCCCATCTTTGTACAGTGAGACGGAGGGAGAAATTATTTTCTTAATTTGTGTGCTTTTTCAAAGAAGGCTATCTTTGTGAGATAGAGGGAATATATGGGACAAATGGAATGTATGACAAATTAATCCATTAGCCGAAGATAATTCTTGTTTGCATGTTATAAATGCTCTTGTAAATCTTGGGAAAAAGATTCTCCACATATAGTCCACTCAAGTTTTTCCCGAATATCGTTCTCCATATATGGTAAACTGGTAAAGCATTAAAAAAAGAGGAAAAAGTTATTTTCTGTCAAATATGTTTCACATCTCTTTTTGTCCCAAAGAGCTTAATTTGATTTGATTTTAAACTTAACTTGAAACTCTTTTACCCTTTTTTTAAAAAAACAGAATTACTTATTCAAATTGTTATCTTTAAATGCATAGTTCAAATCAAATTTCCATCTTTTAATAGCATCTTTTGAAAGTTAAATGAATGTCACCTTCAATATTGCATATTTTAGAATCAAAATCAAATACCATCTTTTAATGCATGTATAGTTTTTTTGTTTTTTTTAAAATGATTATTTTGTTATTAGTATTTTTTTTTTTTTTTTTTTTTTTTTTTTGCAAAGTTCTAAATCATAATACAAATCAAAGTAAATGTCATAATTCAATCTCAAGTCATATGTCATCCTTCAATGCACACTTTCACATGATGTAGGGTAATTTCACTATCCTTTCAACGTACAGCATATTTCAGACCTTAAATGAATGTCATTTTTCAATGCATATTTCAAAGTCAAAATTAAATACCATCTTTCAATGCATATTTCAAAATCAAAATCAAAATTTATACTTCAAAGCATTTTTTAGATTCAAATTCCAATTTCCATCTTTCAATGTTACATCTTTCAAACCGAAGTGAAGTATCATCTTTCTTTCATCTTCCTTTTTTTTTTCCTTTTTTCTTTTTTTTTTATTGTTTTTTGGTTTTTTTGTTTTTGGTGTAAGAATATTATCTTTCAATACATAGTTCAAATCAACATCAAATCCGGTGTTATCTTTCAAGCATCAAAGTGAGCAACAATTATTTTGACATTAAGACTCTGTTTGAATTGGGAAAGTCAAAGGGAGAGGAAAAAACATACCATAGTACTTAAAATTGCTTATGATTTGGTTAACATTTGCTCATGACTAGTTTGTCTCATAATTCATAATCATTTTTTATCTTTTATTTTTTTATTTCCCACAAACTTTCCGTGATTCAAAATGAACCTAAATTTTTAGCATTATTACAAAGATATTGGTAGACTGGGAAATTTCTCAATCTTCAAGGCGCCAAGAGCACGTGTGGATTAGTGCGGGCATGCCAACTGAAAAGATTGAACTGCCACTTTTCATAGTGCGAAATGGCTTGAACAAAGTCAAAAATTGATCAGGCAATTGTATTTGGGTTCAATTACCTCAACAAGGAGGACTTTAATTAATTTAGTAGGCAAAGAAAACGAAAAAAATTTTATAAAGTAAGTAATAAATAACAATGCAGAAATTTCAACACAGTAAAATAAATAAAATCGCAAGCAAACAAATTGTTTAAATGGATTTGAAGAAACCACAACAATTTGTCATTGCGAGAAAAAGGGAAGAGTTATACAAATAGGGAGAGAGAGAGAGAGAGAGAGAGTAGAAGGGGGAGAGAATGAGAAATGTAGTGGGAGAACTCTACAGAAACATAGAAGGCGAAATAGAGATGATTTGCTGCAAGAGCAAAATGTGTTTAATTGATGATTCAGGAACCTATTTTCGGAATATTTTGTCTCCTTTTATAGAATTCTGCCCATGACTGCTTTCCTTACACTCTCCAATGATATACTGCCAAGTGGTGCACTCCTTAAATCATTTTGGAAGCAAAATAACAACCTTGACGTGGGTGCCTTTTTGTTATTTTCTCTGGGAGTGGTATTTTCTTGCTTGGTCTCTTGGTGTGTTTGGTGTTTTGTTTATTTTTTTCTTTTTCTTTATAATTTGGATAAGTGGTTTGTGTAGTGTGCTTTATTTCTCTACTATTACATAGAAATGGTTACCTGCACCTATCATAATCCAACCTAGTGAAATACGTACAGTATACACAAGCACTGAGTTGCTTAGACCTTTTTTTTTTTTTTTTTTTTTTTTTTTTGTCTTTTTTGGGTGGGTAGATCAGCAAAAAATATATTTGATTAAATTGAAATGAGAATATTACACCCTAAAAACCATATCGATTCGATCCGAGATCTCTTATTGAATTAGAAAAGCAACCCCCACCATTATAACCATAATACAACTGAGCATCCTTCGCTAATAAAGAAATAAAAAAACACCAAAAACCACGCCCCAAAGTACTACCTTGGAGAATAGGACTTACAGAGAAAGCCTAACACGTAATCTAAGAAAACCTATACGAACAAATGTCAAAAGCAATTGCTGAAGCCTTCAATTTGTAGGGTAGTGACTGCCATGGCATGGGTGGGGGGTTAAAAAAAACAAATACTCTTCGGAAATCAGATTCTTGTAGGTGGGGTGCAATGCAACAAGCACAATATATGAATCACCCAGCTACGAGTCTTCCCTTCATGACATGCCTCATTAGACCTGGAATATGGACGTTTGAAATGTAGTCCTCCCAATCTATGCTCCCTACGTCAAATCCAAAGTTCGTCATCTCTTCTCCAGACATTTCTTCCATCAATTTCTGGGTGTTGCTGTTGTCAAACCTATTTATTCATGTCGACACCCTTAGTAAAAAAAAATTTGAAAATTCAAGCAAGCTATTAGGCTCTGTTCGGATCATGGAAAGAACATCGGAAATTAATGAAAGGGAAATGCTGAAATTTGCTTAAAATTTTATTTTTGAGATAAGCAAGCTATTTGTTTTTTAGGTAAGTAATTTTTGATACATTTATTAAAGTGCCCTAACCAGAGACTATTAAGTGTCAAAGATGATTTTATTTTTTTTTTGGACAAAAGTATCAAAGATGATGAGAGTAACCAATATTTGCATCGGAAATATATGCATAAAGGTTAGACGTATCCACTTTTTGTAAACATTGTAATTAATACTTTGAAATTATTACTTTCTTAAATTTTGGAGGTAAGTATAATAAAAGCTCGCTTTTATATATAGGTTAATTATATAAAGTTAAAGTTTAGTTTGTCAATAGGTTTTTTTTGTACAACCATTGAGAAAAATTCATGAATCCACCCTAAGAATTGAAGTGATATATATATATATATATATATGCATGCGAGCAGTTTTTATGAGTTGACATATGAAATCTTACCATCCTCCATAGAACGCGTAGGGCTCATACATCTTAGCGAAGTGGGTAACATAATCCACCTTTTTCTTGCGTTTCATTTCAAGCCTTCGCGACAACATGGGGTCTGAAATATCAGCATCCATTAACCCACTTTGCTGACCTATTTCATCCCAAATGTAAGAGGAGAAATCGTTGATAGAGCTGAAAAACTTCATTCCCATAATGGTAATTCTCTTCCCTTTCGAGTCCATAAATGGAGAAGCAGTGAAGTAATCGCGAGAAAAGTTGATTACATCGTTAAATACAAGCGGATTCACAAGGGATGACGCGACCTGGTAGACACTTAGTCCTGGTTGCCCAGCAATCCCATGCTTTGCCATGGCTGCCATGGTGGCATTCACAACCATGTCAGCAGGGACCTACATCCATTCATATATTTCATGATTGAGATAGAGCAAAATCATATGGTGAATCAAATGTATGTAAAATATCATAATTAAGATAATTAACAAAATAGTTACTACTTACTACGTCCGTAACCGTTTTGGGGTCTGCAAGAAAGCCTGGAAGCTGACCTTTCCCATAGGATAAAATTAACGGGTCTAGCATTCTGATGTTCCCTCGTTAAAAATATAAAATAAAAAATGTTTAGTATGGAGTTCAAATTAGACATGCTACAAGGTTTAAGTCCTGTCGAGTTCATGGAGTTGAGTTGAAGAGCATGATGTATATTACCTGTTTCCTTGTATCCAACCAGGGAAAGGGTCTCTACAAGTGCTCTCGATGATGCTTGGACGGATGATGACTACTGGTATGTCTCCTCTCATGCTACTTATTAGCATCTCGCCCATGGCCTTTGTGAATACGTAAGTGTTTTGCCAACCATGCAATCTTGCCCTACAAGAATATTTTTATTGGTACACTGTTAATTAATATATTAATTAGGAGAGTTTGGTGACAAAAACCACAGGCTTAACGAAATAATTCGAGAAATGCCACCACCCCTGCAGTCTGTCCATATATATTTTAATCTCTCAATGAATACCCTGAGAACTGCGTTTTCCATATGTATAAAGTTGTGTTGCAAAATTTTCAAAATGAACGGGCCCAACCTTTGAAAATACCGATTGTGAACAGACAAGTTTAGGTTGGATGAGTTGGGGTTCAGATTGAACTTAGGTCTTGTTTTGGACTGATCGATGACTGAATGTTGCAAATTCGATCACTAATTAAGGGAAATGGAAATAAAGGGAAAATATATATCATCACCTCTCCAGGCCCAGTTCTTTCATCTTTTGAGTTGCTGCAGCATTTTCCCTTAAATCCAAAGCCAACTTTATCTCAGCATCAATATCCAACACGGGGAGGGATATCGGTGGGGATTCTGAAATGATTCTCTCCCTTGCTATGCTCTCTCCCATGCAAAAGGGCTTCTCCAATATGATTCCTTGTCTTTCCCCATTTGCATATGCTGTGGGAGAAGTAACATTACTCGATTAGCCAGTTGTACGTGTTGGAAGAAATGTTGATTCAATATTTTACCAAGCGAGTGCCTATATAATTATATACTTACCAGTTGATACATGCAAGAAAAGACTAAGTTTCTTGCACTTCTTTGCAAAGCCTAAGAGCCGGGAAGGTCCTCTCGTGTTTGTATCGAGTGCAATGTCATACCTATCATTTTGTAAGGGCCCAATTTTATTTAATGAGAATTATTAATGTAAAAAATCTTTAACAGACTTGATATATGCAAGCTCCTAAAATTATTATTGGAGAGGAACCTTTCATCAAAGACTGTATTGGCTGCTGAATTTACAATCACATCAACTTCCTTCGCAATTTCACTAGCTGAATCAGCATCCATCCCTAGATTGGATTCGCAAACATTCCCAACAATCGGAACTAGCTTGTTCAGCATGAAAGCTTTGTACGATTTCCCGTGTATTTGCTCTAGGCACTTGAAGAGTTCTGAGTCTATGATCTGAATATATAAGCACAATAACAAAGTTAAATTCTCCTCAAGCCCATGAATACAAAACCACAAATTTGCATGACGTAGTGAACGAAAAAAGAAAACAGAAAAACCAATTCTTTATGAGACATGCATACTTCACTTTTCATTCTGTCCATAGCAGCATCCTTATCTTTTGCCTTAATCAAGAGAAAGATCTTTCCCACATCAGGCACTGTCCGTAGCATTTTTCTCAATAAAAACTGCAAGCATGAATATAGTATATTATATTTACACCTCATATGCCATATAAAAGGGAAGTTTAAAGACTATGACATTTAGTATATTATATTTACACCTCATATTCATAATTTCATATTGCCTTGGCATATTTATTTGTTTATGGGATAGGATCTGGTTAAAAACATGCATGGATGACTATTTTTGTACTCTGAAGAAATGTTTCACAAGCTTATTGGGGAGGAGCTAGTCTATGACCTGTCAAATTAGTAATCTTGAGATCTTCATCCAGTTTTCCCATTTCGTGTATTAAAAAAATAATAAAAAAAGAAAATTACGTAGGGCAGTACCGTTTTTTAAAATAAAATAAAAAAGAAAGAAAGAAAAGTGATTTAACATTCATGAAAGGAGAGCAGTACCTTTGGCAAGAAACCCAGTTGCACCAGTGATTAAATAGCTCTTGCCCTGAAGAAAATTAACAATCCCAATACGATCACAAGACTCCTTTAGAGGGGTCATTGTGGTGGTGGTAGTGGTGGTGGTGGTGGGTTTTTCCATGCCACCATCAACCACCATATCTTTCCATGCTATTAAATCTCGAGTATAATTCAGTCCATATTGTGTTGAAGCAGAAGAAAGGTCAGGATAGCCTCTCGCATTTTCACTGTTTTGGCTACATACAATGCTGCTAGTTTTCCTGCGTGAACACAAAGAAAGGTTGTTGTTGTAGTAATGGTAGATGTTGGTGGCGGTGGCAGGGGCGGTGGGGGTGCAACGAATCTGATTTTCATGGGTTTTGGTATGGGATGATTGACTTGATGAAAATGTTATGGAGAAAGAACTTTGGAAGAAAGACTTCATTATTGTTCCTTTCGACAGAACTCGAAGGTAAATGGCTCAACAAGAGGCTTGAGAAAATTGACGTTGTGACAAAAGGGCAATCTGAGAGCTGCTTATATAGAAGGATTTGATTGACTACATATAATACCCAGTCCGAAATGTAGAGGGTGTTAAGCTCTTAATTAATTAATAAAAATTTTAATAATAGTAATAATATATAATAAAATTTCTTACCAAAAGGGAAATTAATAAAATAATAATTGTCATGTTAGTTTGAGGAAATGCATCAATTAATCAAATTTTAATCTAATTATCAGCTTTGATGATTTTAGCATTTAATTTTGTACAAGTTCTATGGACAATGCAAAACTTTTTCTAAGAGTCCTTTCAGGTAAAAACTCATCTAGTGGTGAGATTTCATTGGGCTGCACACACATGCATGCATGCAGGCCGCATGTGCAGAGGTAGGTATCATCCACGTTGCAAGCCACATGAGAGAGAGAGAGAGAGAGAGAGAGAGAGAGAGAGAGAGAGGGAGATTTTCACTCATCTCTAAAATCAAAATAGCTCTGAAAGTCAGAATACTCCTCAAAAAAAAAAAAAGGGTGTTTGCTAATAACAGTTGAGATAGAGGTCAGAGAAACGATTTTACATGTCTATGCACTAATGTCTTGACCGTTTAATCCTCTTTCTTTTCTTCTTTTTTTTTTTTTTTTTTTTTTTATCAGCAAAGGAAAATTAAATTAAAAGAAAATCCCATGCCAATTGCTAAAAGTAAGTTTTACTTGTAGGAGTTCTATCCTTTTCTATGCATATACAGTCAATAAGTCTGATAATTTTCATAAAAAATAAATAATAAAAAAATCCAATTAGGTACTCTTTATTAGTTTGAAGAAAAAGAAAAAAAAAAACCCTCAGAAAAATTTGGTGATATTTTATGTAAATTATAAACAAAAAAAGTTCATAACTCTATATTGGTCCGACCCTAAGCGAGGTCTAGAAGGGGTATCTTTGCTCTTTTCTTTAATATATTTTTTTTTCAGTTTTTTATTATTTATATAATATGTAAACTAGAAGGGGTATCTTTGCTCTTTTCTTTAATTTAATTTAATTTATTTTTTAATTTTTTAATGTTCATATTATATTTATGTAATATGAACATTGACCTCGTGTTTAGCTTACAAAAAAAGACAGCCTACCTCGTGTTTGGGTCCTCCTGGCATCGATCTCTTGGTCGTGACTTGGACACTCCCCGTAGAGAGAGGGAGGGGGGCGCGCAGAACGTGTCTCATGTCAAGAAAATATGAATGCTAAATATATAATTGCATAATTTGCATTTGCAGTAGTAGTTAAGTTGTTACGTGCTAAATTAATAGCAATGACTCGAGCTATGTGCAATAATTTTTTTATAAAAGGATGCCTCTCTTCTTTTCATACTTGCAATTTCCTCTTCTTTTTTTTCACACGTGCAATTGAAGGAAATGGGAAATTCTATGGTACCCAATAAAAAAATAAAAAAAATTTTGGGGTATGGTACTGAAAAGTGGTAGTCAAATAGATTTTATTGTAACTTGGTCATATTTTATTGTACTTTAGTCACATTTTATTGCACATTTATGGTAACCAATAACTTAATCATATTTTATGATAGATGAAAGTGTGACTAATTACCAGAAAATGTGATCAAGTTATCAGAAATATATGATCGATTACCAATTTTCAGTACAATACCCTTTTATTTTTTTGTGAGTACCTTTGAAGCACCCGATAGTTCTCCTTTTCACACTTATAATTGCTTTAAAAAACCGAATACTGCCGAGCTGCATATTCTTATGAAAAAAAAATTTATAATAAGTACTTATATTAGGCATTCGAGAAAACGATTAATAATCTAGATCCATTAAATTTTTCTCTCATTTCCACAAATAATCTTCAAATAAAACACAAGTCCGAGTAAGTTGTTTCATATTCCAACTGCATATTCTTATTTTTTTTAAAAAAAAATTTAATCAGTACTTATAGTTAAGCATTCGGGGAAATAATTAACTATCTAGATCTATTAATTTTTATAATTTCCTTTAAATAAAAGACAATCCGAGTAAGTTGTTTCATATTCCTCCCACGTGCAAGATAAACTTAATTTTGGATGTACCAGACAATGGCAACACGGCAACATTTTTATCACATAATCAAATGTGACAAAGATACTTGTATAGTCGTATAGCAACTTGTGGTAAATTGTTTTAGTTACTCTGACTAAGACACGCGTATATGTTAAAGTGAGCATTGTCATGTGACTCATTAGTTTTAACTTTTCAATTTTAACCCTTTATTTTTTTCTGTGTTATGATTAGAGTAGTTGTAATTACATATAAAAAGGGACACGTTACAAAAATATAATAATTTTTTTTCTTGGTTAACAAACATTTTGGGATGGATCGATTGAGGGAGTAGAAAACATTTCTCGTGTGAGGATCCAATATTTGATGTATGAAATTATTAGGATTGTACTGTGGTTAAGGAATGCTTTAGTTTGCTACTATAGCTTGGTTTTTTAGTATTTTAGAAACTATAGTCTACTACATGAATGCTATAACCAACTAGAGTTGACAGAATCTCCATTTTCTCAAATTTTGAGAGTTTTAGTCAACTAAGGCATGTTGTAGTCGACTACAAGTTTATTGTAGTCGACTATAACTCACCTTTGGTAAACGAAACTTAGCAGAATTGCATTCTGTTAGTTTTAGTCGACCACACACTTATTATAGTCGACTAAAACACACGAAATTTAACCTCCAAGCTGATTTTTATGGGATAAATTGACCCTTTTGCCTTTCCTATAAAAACCCTTAATCCTCAATTTTCCCTCACATATTCATCATTTCCTCAGCTGAAAAGAGAGATGGAGAGACAGAAAAGCTTGGGGAGAAAGAGGAGGTGACGACAAATCATGCAACGTCAAGAGCTTGGATTCAACCTTTCGGAGTTTCAATCTTGCAATTTTCACCCCAATCTACGTGTGTACACCCTTGGATTTGCATTTCCAGCTACCGTTTGAGAGGTAGGTACATTTTTTATGGTTATAGATAATTGTATGCATGGGTTGAGACATTCTTATAGGGATTTACATGTTTACATACTACATTTCATATTTTACATGGGTATAGAGTTTAATTTCATAAATTCAATGTGTTTGGAAAACCTCAAGTTTGATATTATACCATATTTTTTTATATACATATTATATTTAAACCCCCTTGCATGATTTTGGGTACAATACATTAATTTTGAAACCTATTGTGTTAATTCTTTATAATCAAAATATTAGAGCATCACTTTTATTCAAATGTTTTGGAACCCGTTTTTCTACCATTAATTATAAAATGGTTATGGGAGATTTAATATGTAAATTGATGTGAAAGTATGTGATGATAGGGGCTAATGAAGTCAGGATTACTGCTATCCCAAAAGAAAAATGGACGTCGTATCGTGTCTTTCTATCCTTTGTCATGAGCTACTTAGTGGACTCGAAGTAGAGGTTATTGCGGTCTCAAGTAGGGATGTCTTACCGTATTTCTTTTGGAGGTTACTGCGATCCCAAGTAGGATGTTTTGGCGTGTTTCCTCTTATTCTGCTTGTGAAGGTCCCACATGACTTGGGGATGATTATCAATTGATATCATGATGATATGATTACCAAAGTTGATGGATGATACTCTCCCTCAATTTGGAATTTGTATATTTCAATTCAGTTATATTGTTATTTCATAGAGAAAAATTGTTTTTAAACCTTGCTATACATCTTTGAAAAATATAATCTACTGAATTTTACTTATACCCTATTTTTAAAAAAGATTGCAGATTTTGATCAAAGTAATAATGATTCATTTGAATAAGCATCCAATCGGGGGTAGTATAAGGCATAACACGCATTGCATGCAGATGACGTGTGAGTTTTTAGTTTCTTTGTCTTTATTCCATTTCGTAAAAATAAATAAATAAATAAAATAAAAATACGTTACCAACCACGGAGAAAAGAAGAGCAATAGTATATGAAAAATAAATAAATAGTCCTTCCAATCATATCTCGACACGTAACCATAAAGAGTCCATAACAACTATAAATACAAGTTGCTAAATACGGACCAATCCACATAATTCCTGAAAAGAATGGGTTAATTAATTAGATCTCCATTAACCCTCAGGAGTAGGGGTGCAAGTCGGTACGTTATACGTCTTGAATTGAAATCGAATTAGATACCGAATTAAATGGAAAAGAAAATTTTAATTTAATCTAAACTAGTTATACCAATCCAATATCAAAACAATATCTGGTTTTTAAAAAGTTTTATTTACTATTTAGGTTGTTAATAATATAATAACATGTTTTAAATATGTTATGTGTTTTAATGTTATATGCATGTTTCATGTTTTAGTTTTGTAATTCATATCTACACCATCTGGTAGTGATAGCTATATTTTGATAATTAAAAAAAAAAAAAATTTAAAATTAAAAATAAAATAAAAAGAAAAAAAGAGGCTGAAGAATTATAACTATTTTTCTTCATATCAATTCTTCTAGTTTGGATACAAATTTTTATCGTGTCAATCACAAATATTTGGATCTTCAATTGATATAAAATAATTTGATTTGATTTTAAACCCACCTTGTCCATATACAAGATTTGATTGTATTCCACCTATTAGTGCTTTAATAGGATCTTCAAATATTTTATCCAAAACTACTACTAGAATAGGAGTATCTAATCCTACTCCGAATAGTACTTTTATTTTTATTTGAATGATTCCGATATGAATATATCGAACCTTTGGATGCTTTTGTTTAAGTCTTTTAATTTTATTTTTATCAAATAGTGGTATTTCTACCATTTCATCCTCAGTAGGTTTAGCAGATGTATTTCCACTAAATTGCTCAAATAATCTAGCTTGCCATAGATTAAATTTTGAGATTTGATAAAGTTCTTCTTTTTTAACTTCTTTTATTTCATCAAATTTCTCAAAATTAGATTCGTCTATAGATGCTTTTTTACCTATGACATCTCCTAATTTAATGAGTTGAAGCTCTTCGTTTGGAATTGCTTCAAAAATTTCTTTATTTTCATTTCTTTCAGACATCATAAAAATCATGTCTGATTTATCTTCACTTTTACTTTCAGATTCTGATTGAACCTCATATATTATAAAATCATTATCATAACTTCTTCTCCAACTAAAATTTATAATTGTTTTTCGTCTAAAAATTTTATCATTTGTCTACCACTCTTTCCTTTCTTAGGACATTGTGGTGCTATGTGACCTTCTTCATTACAGATATAACATTTACATTTAGATTTTCTTCTAAACGTAATGTTTCTATTTTTATTTCTTTTTCTAACATACTTTTTATTAGGATTGGGTTTTTTACCTTTCCATTTGACAAATTTATATCTTCTAAATTTTCTATTTTTCTTATAAGGGGTTGATTTTTTACAACCAAATTCCCATTGTTGTCGTATTACTTTGCTACAACATTTATCATTTAATTGGCTTTTAACTTGCTTAACAGCTTTTTGTATTATATAATGTTTAGTAATAATTCTTTCAACATATTGAATTCTTACTCCTAACGTGTCTTTTCCACCATTAGAACTACTCAAGAATTCTTTATATCCATCGTTACAAAATTCATCCCATGGTGAGGGTAACTTATGGAAAAATTGACTTAACCAAAACTCGGTTTTTGGAAGGCTAAGTTTATGGTAATATTCTTGATAAAATTTTGCAAAGGATTTAAATTCACATATGTTACATATTCTATAATTTGTTAGCACATATTCATTGCGAATTTCTTCCTGTTTTTCAAATTTAATTCTATAGAGTTCTCTTCTTAGAATTTGTGCGAATTCATTTAATATTCTATCAAATTCATTAAGTAAGCTTGCTTTTTCTTATTTACGTTCATCAAAGGCTTTCCATCTTCTTAGGAAGTTTAAGCAATCTCCTTGAAGAGTTGCACATATATAGTATAAAAATCTTTCTTTAGACTAACTACTTTTATATGTGTTTATAACAGTGGACATTGATTGTACCCATTTTCTTAATACTTGATCATAATTTTTAAATTTGACATTTTTTAAGTCGAGATATACTCCACCTGAAGTAACATTGATTTTGTTTAAATCAGTCCTGATGGTTGTTGAAGGTGCAAGTTCTGATGTAGATTCTTCATCTTTTAAAGGTTTTAAATCCTCAACTCGCATTGGGTCATCATAAGAGTCATTATAAACGGGTGATTCCCAATCATTCCTTCTAATTCTAGGAGGAGGTTTTTCTTCTTCATCCGTCTCAATTTTTTTTCTCTTTTTAAAGTCATCATTATGAGGGTCACTATTGTTCTCTTTTTCAGAATCAGTGATTATGTCTTCATCCACTAAAGTATTGCTTATGCCTTCAAAGTTGTTTTTACTTGATGATAAGCCAAATTTTCTACCTTCTTGCCCATCATCTGAGCTTTCATCTTTTACACTGTTTGGTATAAAAGATATTTCAGATTCATTATCTGAGTCACTTGACTCTTCTAATTGAAGAGTTAAGTCGTAATTATATTCAGTCATTAATTCTTCATTGGCTGAATGCAATTCTTGCATTTGCTTTAGAAGTTTATTACGTTCATCGTAATTATCTTCTTTTATATACCGGGTATTTCAATATTCTAAAATTTCTTTGATTGCTTCAAAGTCTTTTCGATATTTATCTGTTTTAAACATCATTATCTCAATTCCAAAATATAATCTAGATATTTCTTCACAACTACTTTATCTTAGTACGAGTGTATTATCTGAATTATTTTTCAGATTATTTTCTAAACTTTGGATTAAACTTTTTGTTTCATCCTTTAAATTTATATTTTGGATTTCTCCTAACATATTAACTTTATCATAAATTTTTTTCTTGATTTTTTTCTATATTTACTAATTTACCAAACATACCTGATAAATTATCAACAACATAATTTAAAGTTCTGCTAATATTACTTATATTAGCGTCTTTATCTTGCATATGAGCTAAATGCTTATAATCACTAGGTTGCTTATTCAACTTACCTACACACCCTAATTCTTCCATGTCTAAGTTTTTTTACAAAGTTGCCGACTCAAACAAAATGGTAAAAGCTCTATTGACTAACTTTCAACAAAGTCAAAGTCTCAGTATTCCCTATTCAAGGTTGTTTTAAGGTTTGCAGATAAATTTAAAATACTTAACCAATAGACAAGAATAAATTAGCTAAAAACAGGTTCAAACAGATATTAAAAGCTATTAATTCCTAAAGCTCTGATACCATTAACAAACAATTAATACAGGAACTTTAGCTCTTTTTTTTCTTTTTCTTTTTTTATTATTATCAAAATATAACTATCATTACAGGATGATGTCGATATGAATTACAAAACTAAAACATGAAACATGCATATAACATTAAAACACATAACATATTTAAAACGTGTTATTCTATTATTAATAACCTAAATAGTAAATAAAACTTTTTTAAAAACCAGATATGATTTTGATATCAGATTGGTATAACTAGTTTAGATTAAATTAAAATAGTCTTCTCCATTTCAATTTGGTACCTAATTCGGTTCTAATTTGGGACATATAACATACCAACTTGCACCCCTACTCAGGGGATTGCTTCAATCAAGGAACAACAAGGGTAAAAGGATGGTCTTTTTCTTTTTCTTTTTCTTTTTCTTTTTCCCTCTCTTGATAAAGAACGTACCAGCGTAGAAGTTAGAGGTCAGAATATAGAGTTGGTGCATGAAGCATTTTCCTTCTAAATTAGTTAGTCACAAACATCTCAGGCAAACTTAAGAAAACTCTCCTATTGCTAATCAAATAGGGATTCCACACAATCCCTATAATCGTAGAGAAACATCTAGAAAGTACCAAAGAAATAAATATATATCATCAAAGTCGACCCAATATGCATGTAATCCTAACCCTATGAGAGATAATATGATGCTCAATTCTTTTGAACCATCTTTTCTAACTTAAGCGTCGGAGTTTCTTTAACAAATTAAGCACAAGAGGTTCACTGACAAATGAAGCTACAAATTAAGCACGAGAGTTTCGTTGACAAATGAAGCTAGCGCTCATTGTAAGGTTGCAAAGGAGTTTAAAGATTACGAAGAAAAAATGGCATATCAATAACATAATAACCTAATGACATTCTCCTCACTTGTTGAAAGAGCGATCTTGGGTTCAAATTTATAGAAAAACATTAATACCCATTTATTGATATCAAGGGTTTAGAGGTATCGAAGAAAAAAATAAATAAATAAATCATATACTAACTTTCAGAATTTAAAGCGATGAATAGATTCTTTTACCCTCAAAAAAGAAGTAAAGCGAAAGTGTGATTCTTGCGTTCTCAAGCAGCATTTCCTATCTTTTCCCCCACTTTCAGCTGCCTGCCTATACGATTGACAAAACTTGAGTGTTTAGTTTCAGCACAGAAGCTAATGGATTTCGTTGTTGGGCCACCCGACTTCATGCATGTCGTGTAGAACTGCACTTCCTTTTTGTCGTTTTTGCTGAGGGAACGGCTATTGCAAACCCCCATTCCTATAAGCCCACCCTCCATCCTTTAGGTTTTTAAGGTTTTATGCAAAATATAAAAAGTTTTTATGAAAACCGGCCATAACATCTACTAGAAAACATCATTTTGAATAACTTTGTAGAAGAAAGTTTTTCCTAAATCTATCGTTTAAATATACTTTTTAGCCATTTATAGCCTTTATTTCATTTTTTGCCAAAAAGTCTACCTAAACGATAGATTTTGGAAAAACTTTCTTCTGCGAAGTTGTTCGAAATAATGTTTTCTAGTGGGCCAAACGATCGGTTTTTGCAAAAACCTTTTATATTTTTCATGAAATCTTAAAAACCAAAAGAAAAAAGGACGGCTTATAGGAATGGGGGGTTGCAATAGCCGTTCCCTTTTGCTAAGCATTCATAAATAAAACACAATGAGGAAGCCCACAAAGCACGGACACAATCAAAGGAGCCCGAGAAGCCCATGAAGTTAAACCGCACTTGATAACATGCAGGATGAAAATGGTTACCGATAAGCAACTAAGCATCCGCCACTCAAACGGCCATTGGTAAATTTCTTCTAAAAAACTGAATACAAGATGATAAAATTTGAAGGGCATAGCAGAAGACTAAATATATCTACGTAAATTTCTTCTAATAACATGATAAACGTACTACCTATCATTCTTTGTACAAATCACTCATCATAAATTAAATAATCGGAAGAAATAGCAGCTATCATCACAAATTACAGTTAGAAATTGAAACGGCATGTCGGCATATTTTATGAAGGTGGCTCCTATACCATCAGATTTGGTGATGGCCCCCCATTCTTCATTGTGGGGCTCAAGGACAGATTGGTGCCTTCAAATGCAGTATAAAACACAATGGAGCCGGTCAATTTCAATAAAAGGTACATACATCATATAAAAAGGCCCATATGACATAACGCACCATAGAAAGATGAACAGGGTCTAAAAGTTTTTTTTTTTTTGACTTTTGAGAAAGTATAGTCTGAAAGTACATCTACAAGTAACAAACCACACAAATACATACAAAAAAAAACTGCAGAACCCATTTTTGGCTGCAAGATCTATCCGCGTTCAATTCCTCTCCTCAAAGCCATAGTAAGCATCTTCCCTCGAGCATTCTACAGCACAAGTATAAACCAAACAAAAGCAATCAGTACAAACATTAGGATTTGCAGTCCTATTACTTACAGAATTGATAGCAGTAATCATAGTAAGCTGTAATTAAACTAGATGTAGACAAAAACAAACAGCTTTTATATATGGAAGCCTGGGCATTGTTTCAAGAAAATTGACAACCTTGTATTAACTTAGGTCAAAATGTCAAATATGTTCCGTAAGAAAGTTCATGTAGTAAGTAGGGCCTAAATCTTCAAACAGGGCAACCCAAAACCAAAGAACAATTTATCTAGAAGCAATAGAAATATAGGGAACCTGAAAGTTGCAAAACTACATATGGTAGCTTCTCTTCTTATGGTTAGGTTACTTTCCATTCTTAGATCCCTACCTAGCTTCAACCTATAATATTAAAAATTGGACAAACAATCAATCCATTTGTTATGCTCAGATGAAAAGCACCCTTGCTTGAAGAATCAAAAAGAATTAGGGGAAAAAACCTATATCTGAAGGTAGTTGGACCTTATCGGGATCAGTTTTCTTTGTGAGCAATAATTTGCAATGGTGTTGATCCAAAGATTTGAGGATTCACATGTTGATCAAAAATTGCATTTTGTAACTATGCTCATAACTTAATGACCAATTTTTACATTTAACGAAGTGTTGGCCGACATTTTCACAGGTTTCCTAGAGTATAGTAATGACTAATGTGTCATAATCAATTACTATCTAAACTCGTCTTAACTTTTAAATGGGTCTAATTTCAAGTTTTTAAGATGTTGTCTATTCATTACTTTATTGAATGTAAAAGCAATATCATTGAAAGAAAAAGGGTGAATCCCATGTACACGGCAGGTATACAACAAAGAGGACCTAAAACCTTAAAAAAAGAAGAGAGAATCGAAAGTCTAAAAAATACATTCTTCTGCAATTGCTTCCAAGGCTCCAACAACACTGCAACAATAAAAAGTACAAGACAAGAAACTTCAGCTTGGAAATAGGTAAATCTGAAGTCTCAAAGATTCACCAAATATGCTACTTTCAAATCAACCAAAAAGATTGCCTAAGAGGTAGGGAAGATCTAACAAGTCCTGAAAGTAGAGATAAGAAATTACTTTCCACCCCAAATAACTTTGAATGGGTAATTACTTCCTTACACATGCAACAGTTGATTATTGTCCAGCCTTGACTGATCCTATTCCTCACAGCTGTCTAAGAGGAGATTTCCTCCCTTGAAAAGGAACCACGGATCCCTAAACCACATTATCTGGGCATGACTCATCAAGCTAGCTTGTGATTAATCATCTCAAAGAGAAAATTAGCATAGAAGAGGTTAATCCAATTCCTTCTAAGCTAGAGCATCCTCTCAATATCACACTTCAATGAATAAAGCCTTTTAAAGAAAACGCAAATACCAACTCTACCTCCTAATCATTGATGCCTTATCTATTTACGCATCCTCACCTCCTATGTCATAGTTTGCAACCAAAGCATTGTGGTCTTTTGCAACACAAAACAGATCCAAAAGGTAGGACTTCATGTAAACCTTACCTCACCACTCAATCACGTGATAAGAAGACAATTTGAACCACCACCAACAGCAGTATGCAACCCCTCCATAACATAGTCCAAAATTTCAATAACCCCTTTCAAGCTACTATTTTACAAGAACATCTAACATCCTTAAAAACATAAATGACTCTCACACTACCATAATTCAAATCCCTAATCCACAAATATGGGTTGAAGGCATACAAATCCAAACCCAAGATGATTCTAAATAATCCAAATTGGTGTTCTCCCTTCCTTTGTCCAATGTAGACCCAATCTTACTCAACTTCTAGCCAACGACTAGAAAGAAAGAAATTCATAACAAATTATTCCATTGATGATTAAATAGTTTCTGAAGATAAAATGCAGGTCTCTTCTTTTCAGTCTATAATTCTACATCTTGGGTTGTGCTATAATTTTTAATCCTCATAATATCCAATTCACATGATTTGCTGAATCATTGTTACTCTATGCACAATAATCAAACTTAATTACTTCGGTAGCAAAATAACAATGATACCCAATACTTATTGTTACATAATCATCAAATATAATTTTATATAAATGATTGAAAGAGAACATATGGGATCTTGATTATTACTAGAGATGCTAGATAAAATAAGAACTCACAACACATGGTAATATGACTAATTAGTTTCCAAAATTGAGCAATAAACCTTCACAATCAGAATACTAATTAACCTGAAAACGTTTATCTAAAAATCAATACTATACTCTCAGGTTAAAAGAAAAAGAGTGATTTCGATTAGATATGGATAACTCTCATTATTATCCACCCAGCATTGGTTTAGGTCAACCATTAACAAAAGGTTTAAATTCAGGCTCAGCAAGGTAATACTTCAGTTATACTTGGGTTAGATTCCTAGACCCAATACTGAAATTCAAACCCATTATTATCCCTTAAATGCTTCTTGACGCAAAGCACACTGGGAAGAAAGGAGGAAATTGGTCTTATTTGAGATATTCTTTGTATTGGGATGACTATGTTTAATTTCTATTTTTTTAGACTCTATTTTCTAAAATTTCTAATCCGGTTTAATTTCTAGTTTCCAAATAGATGCTATTGCAATTTCACCCTAGGTTTGAATCTTATTGGATTAACTACTAGTTAAGAATTAGAATACTCCAATTCTAATCCAACTTCAACACCGATGTTTCAATCACCACTTCCCCCATTTTTCTTCTTATATCACATGAAACCAAACTGCCTCAAGATTTGCTAGAAGTCACATTTCAACCTCCTAAACAATAATCAATTAATCCCATTCAAGCTCATCATACCGACAAGCATACTGATGTTGTGGAACAAAGGACGAGAAAAACACAGAAGTTAAAGTAGTGGATAAGAATATAGTTGAATTCAATGTTCATGGCCAATTTAAGGGTGCATTGGTTTCACAAATTTTAGATCTAATGCAATCATTATTCTATATAAATTCAATGGTCCAGGGGAAAGGATGGATTGCATGGCATAATCCTTGCTTCTTCTAACCAAGAAGGTGAAGTTACATCGGCTCCAAATTTCAACATCGCTTCTACAAATGCAAGGTAGAACCATAGAAGTTATAGTATTTTCGTACTTCAACACTACCAAAATCGAGGTCTGAGTTTTCTCTATTGTAGGGAGAGTGAATCAAGGCATGTTAGGAAGAAAGAAAATTTTGGTTTTTTTTTTTTTTTTTTTTTTGGGGAGTATTCTATGTATTTGGATGACCATATTTCATATGACAGAATTTTGGTGATTTTACATATTAAGATTGTTTGGTTTTTAGGTAAATAATTGTTTGAATATAGGATTTGTTAATTCCCATCCTCTATAGGAATTAGTTGAATACTTGAATCTTAGTTAGAATGTAGAAAGTCTTCTGTATTGAAAATTCCTCGTAATAAAAAGTTTCAAGTTAAAGTTTCTATTTTCTAAAGTTTCTATTTCATTATAATTTCTACTTATGTCCAACTACAAGTTTAAAACCTTTCTATTTCAACTTTGTTCGCAATCAAATCCTTTTGTCATTTTTTTTTTTTTTTTTTTTTTGGCAACCTAAAACCATTACTTCATTAATCCTATCTGTATTGCTACCCCATACACCTTTACCCTGACATACCAAACACATAAAAAGTTACTGTCTAGAAATTCTAGCAACATATTTTCTGAAAATTCCAACCACTTATTGCCTTTAATACGTAGCTTATTCCAATCCTAATTCATTTACAAACCCTACCACTCTATAAAATCTAAAATCACAAGCCTCAGCTAGCCCACCATAACTAACCATAGACAGCAATATTCTAGTGTTACCCTGCATCGCTTCTTACTATTTCTGAAATTTTATGTCTCCTAATATTTGGATAATAGTCATGTTAAACAGATAAGGTCCTAATAATTGACTTGAAGTTCACGTAGATGTTATTCAACCCATTTTGAGTCAAGTAGTTTTGGACCTGAACAAAGTTGACCCAACACACTCCAGTTCCAAAATTATTTAACAAATTCAGGAAATTTTCCTATATAAAAAACAAATGTCAAATCTCTGGTATGACCCGACTAAGTATCACTTTAATCTCGTACATGACAAAATTGATGATGTTCCAAATTAGAAGACCACAGTCCAATGACTAATTAATTAAGTATATCATGTAATAAAAAGATCTTCTCAAACAGAAGATTCTTTTTTCATCTTAATGTCGTGATATAGAGAACATTAGATATCTTGCATCAATTATTAGATGATATTAAACTGTACCACTGAGTTTTTAGGACAGTATAATCTACCAGAACAAGGAAGTGGGGATTTGATTATTTATTATCTGTAAAATAACAAACAATCAGAAGCATTTATAGTTAACTACAAAGTATAGAGGTTGAGAAATTACCCCATATCTAAGAAAACTAATCCTAAGGTGCATGAAAAGCACGCCCTTGATCAGAGATGGTGAGAACTCAGGATAAACCACTGTTGAATACATTAAGTTGGCCAGATATTTTTTCCTTGCATGCCGAACACAAAAAACCAACAGAATCTGATTGTATTTCAAAATCAACAACCTCACGGTTGAACTCAGTTCTGCACCAAACACATACAGTAGTCAGCTGATGTCTGCCAGCCATGTTTAACATGTCTTCTTCTGACACAAACTGAACTGAGGAATTAAAGGCCCCTTCCATCTCAGCGTCATTTGCCAAATCCATGTGTACCTCTGGCAGAGAAGGTGACTCTTGTCCATTCTCAAACCCGAATTTCAAAGGCTCTATTTCATCCAACTTCAGCTCCTCAAACCCTGTTACGCTATCAAGCTTCTGGTCAACACAACAAAATTCATCCTCTCCCTGTCAATGAACATAGAAAACAACAAATTAATTACTCAACGTAGCTCACCAGAACATTTGTATCACAAACCTTGGGTAGGAGGAAAAAAAAAAGCACTTCTGCCAAAGTTCCATGATGTATACCAGACAATTTTGGCAAATGAAAAGTCGATTTTATGTGACCTTTAACACTGCATACCTATGTTACCTGATCCTATGCTTCACCCTGGCATACTCATGACAACACAACATGACATGGCTATGATTATTTATACCAGACACTTCAAACTGATAGAAATTTTTGGAAAGCAAACAAATCCAGCACCTCAAAATGCACCCGCACCCAATATCGGTACCAGAGTCCATGTAGCATAGCCCATAGGGAAATACTAGACATGAAAACTATAAATAAACTACAACTCACACTTGTTTACCTCTCTTAGAAAGGCAAGCAAATAGCAAGTTTTTGTAAACTAACATAAAGAATGTAATGCTAAATACATTAAGCAAACCTTTTGATAGGCAGGTAGATTTATGAAATCATTCAAGGGGAGAAACTTATCAACAAGAACTATATAGCAAGTTCAAGGTAGTTTAGACTTTGGAGAGGCATAAAAAGCCAAGGACAACTATCCAAAAGAAAAAATGCAGAAATTTGATAATCACTTCCTCAATTATTGGAATATTCTCAAGGAATTAAATTTATCATACACCCCAAAAGTAACAAAAAATATGGTGACAATTCCATACCTTATTTGAGACAGCACTAAACATGGGAAGACAATGCAAGGATTGCACAGGTATTGGAGAGTCAGAAATTCCACGCTGAAGTACTTTCTCTGCGGAATTTTGACATATAGAATCTTTTACATCATTATCTGGTCCAGTGTTGCTCCTTCCAAAACTAATATCTAGCTCGCTATTCTCATGTTTTTCCACTTCATCTAGCTGGGGGTGCTCTGACGAGCTAGTACAAAACAGATTCATATTATTCTTGACACTACAAATTTTCTGATTATCCAAAAGAACCAGTACTTGGCTTATAGAACCTTTACCCTGCTCAATGCCAGACTTCTCAATTTCATTAGTGGTGAATGCCATACCATCTTTTCCATCAAAATTTTCAGAAGTATTACCATTTTTCTCATTTACAGAAAAGGTAGATGCAGAATCAAGACAAGGATTCATCTTAATATCCACAACATTGCTGGCGTTATCAATCTTTTCCATATCTTCATCAGGAATCATACACTTGCTATCTTGCTGATTTAACTCCTGATCCAGTGTTTTGTCAGTCATGCTGTCTTCCATTTCTGCTTCACTGAGAGAAGAATCAAAGTTCGGCACATGGTCAGAATTGGCAGCAGGAATTTCTGGAGCAGAAACCACATCCAATATATTAGGAGTGGAATCACCATTGGATTTATCAATATGTCCGACAGCAGAAGCTTCTAGAATAGAACTCTGGGCAATTTCAATCAAAGCATCCATTTTAGAGATCCTTGACTGCAACCCATCCCCGAATGGAGATTCAATGCTCTTTTGAACAGTTACCTGACCGGGCAATTCTTCAGACCTCTTGACATAGTTCCTCACATGGATTCCAACATGACCATTATAACGACGCCTTTCCTGAAATATCTTATGGCAGAACTGGCATTCATATTTTCCATCCTTGACAATGACACCATCCCCTACAGATGAACCGAGTCTATACCTCCTGGTAGTCCTCTGGTGAGATGACAATAGGTGCTTCAAATATGTATCCTTTTCGTCAAAGGTCATGTTACATTTGTGACATTCAAAAAGGTCCCGCACTTGAACCTCCGCCAAATTGTCAATCCCCAATAATGCAACTTCTTTCTCATATTCATTAGATATAGATGTACTAGGTAAAGTAGGGAGAGAAATGATTTCCTGCCTCATGTCATCATCCTTATAGGTCATGCCTGCATGCTGTTGCATAACACATAAACCTAATTATCAAATTTAAGCTAGACCAAATTTGCTGTTAAAATATATACTTACGGTTCTAGAAGCTGCTCTATAGGCCTGATCAGCATTGTCATTCCTATGATCCATCAGCTGGTTTGCATCATGATGTCCAAAATAGGACTGCAAATATAAAGAAGCTTCCTTGCAGGATACAAATTGTTGTCCACTAGGGCTGGAAAATATCATGTAAAAGAACAATGAGTAAGGTCTAACAAGAGAGAGAGAGAGAGCTTGAGAGAGATGTAAAAGTGAGAACCCAAAAATACAACTTTGTATCAGGCAAAACACCAAAGATATGAATCAAAGAATGTTGCAAACAAAAAAAAAAAAAAAAAAAAAAAAAATTTAAAAAATTTTTTAAAAAAAAATCATAGAAAAATTAGGAATAAAAAATATAGGGCCCCATTGTAACCATAACATAAAGGGTTAAAAACCTTAAAACACATACTATGTACTAAAACATCAAAATAAACACTAGTGTACAATTAAAAAACATAATATTTGAATTTTAGATATTGAATAAAACCCATAAGAAATAAATAAATATCAAATTTAATGTGCACATATATAAGTGTGTCCAACTCTGCCTGTGCTGCTTAATGTTTTATATTCCTCACAGCCAGTCCTAAGCCTAGGTAAAGGAGAAGGGCTGTGGTAGGTTGACGACCAACATAAAACTATTGTCACACCTTATTACATGAATCCAAATACAAAGCAAAGCTAAAACGGAATATACGGGATGTAAATTTAGTCAAACTAGGGATAGAAATGAGAGAATAGTGCAAATTGGTGACCAAGTGATACCTAAAACTCTAAAAGTGACTATTTTCGATATCTTAGACCAATTCTCCATAAAGATAGAGAGACTGGGAAGAATGTTGCCCATAGAATTAGAACATGATGGATAAAGTGGAGAACTGCATCTAGGGTGCTAAATGACAAAAGAATACCAACCAAGTTTAAAGGAAAATTTTACAATATAGCTATAAATTATAATACCAGCTATGCTTTATGGTACTGAATATTGAGCAATTAGAGAACAAGAAGTACAGAAAATGAGTGTGGCAGAGATAAGGATGTTAATATGAATAAATGGTAATACGTGAAATGATAAAATGAGAAATGAATGCGTTCATGAGAGGGTAGAAGTGGCACCAATTGAGGAGAAGATAAGAGGAATTCATCTAAAGCGGTTTGGTCGTGTGCAGCGAAGACCTAGGAATGCACCTGTACATAAAGATGACATTCTTCAAGTTGAAGGCATTAAAAAGACGAAAAATGACAAAAATAAGGTGGTTAGAAGTGGTGAGAAATGACATGAATGCTAAGGATTTAACAGAAGATACTGCTCTTGATAGAACTGAATGATGTAAAAAAATTCATGTAGTCGACTCCATGTAGTTGGGACTTGGGAATAAGATTTGGTTGGGTTGAGTTGAGTTGAGTTGCATAGTTGAGTTGAGTTGCATATATATGAGTGTGCGTTATATAAATAATTTTTCATCAATTTTTTAGTATGATTTTATATTTGTAATTATTGATTTTTGGGAGATTATCACTAATTTAAAATATTTAAATAGAAGTAATAAAAGAATAAGGATAATTTATATCTATAAAAAAAATGGGAAATAAATTATTACTTTTTAAAAGGGCATATTTTTTAGTATAAAAAAAAAAAAATAGTTTTTAGTACAAATTATAGAAGTGCTCAATAGTTTTCATAGATAAAATAAATAAACATTATCAAAGGGTTGTTCCTGAAAAATGATGGAAGAGAAGGGTCACAGTATAAATCAATAGTTTTATATTTACCTTATCAAAAAAAAAAAAAAAAATCAAGTAAATATATTCTAACATTCCTAAAATTACATTATAAACTCTCTCTCTCTCTCTCTCTCTCTCTCTCTCTCTCTCTCTCTCTCTCTCTCTTATGTATTTTGATATCAGGCGAAATGACCAAAGATCTCTATCTCAGCCAAGATCCTGACCAATTAGCTTAGTCAAGGCCAAGTTGAGCCCTTCCTCCATATTTATTAACTCACGATAAATCTTAAATCGGTACCAGCCGAGACTGAGTCAACTCAGTCGAGACTAATAACCATTCTCCCCATTTTCCTTTTCAGTAGTCTGCACTTTCACTTAAAAACATTCAATAATGCTCTAAAATGATGCCTTATAGCCAATAATGCAGACTAACATTAAGTTGGTTTCTATTTCTACTAGCTAGCTGGGATCATGCACAAACCTGGTAGGCCCTTCCTAGAGTTTTGACACAGGCCTTTAATAATCACACCCAACTTATTACAAAAGATTTGATATACAATTAATGGCACTCATCAGCAGCCCACACCTTTCAAATTAAGAAATTTTTTGCTGCATATAAATTTCAAATATCATCTTACTCCTCATTTTCCATTAAATATAACCAAAATGCCCTTCTTGCCTAAGAGAATATTTTCTTTCTAAAACAAGGTAGTTTCTTTTATGTTGATAGAGTTCTATATTTAAAACATTGCTCCAATGCAGATACATATCTCCCTCTCGATCTGTTAGATAATAAAAAACAATTTCTATTTAAAGCATGGTTTAAGTGACCATCTAAAACCAAACATATCAGGTATCACATGGATACAATGGATACAATGCGATACAGAGCTCTAGGACCAAGAAATGGTTTTTTTTAGGCACTACTTGTTTGTATCACTACATATTTATTCCACGTCATGCCTATCATTTAAAACGATCAATTTTGACTTTACTTTGGAGATAAGCCATTACATATTGCTAGATTATCACACCGAGTATAAACACCACCCTATTATTTTCTCATTATCCCTTATAATTTTCTTCCCCCATTTCTGGTAAGCATAAACACCAATACTAAAATATCATCATTTTTTAAGCTCCTTCTTACAAATTTGCACCAACTATAATGGTATTAATTCCAAAAAAAAAAAAAGCATGGTATTAACTATCAAATACATGAGCGATCCTATGAAAGTTTGAAGTATTGCATGATTGAAAAACACATCAAATTATAAAGAAAATATTAAAAGTTGGCTATAAGGCAAGCATGATGGGTACAAAATAATGAGCAGTCAAGCACTAGCATGCCCATAATGTGTGCGATAGCTGAGAGGATGCTAAGATGGATAAGTGAAGACAATAAAGAACAAAATAAGAAATCAATAAATTCAAGAGGTTAGTGGAAGCATAATTAAGAAACTTTTAGCTGAAAAGTCAACTATGATGGTTTGCCTATGTGCACAACAAACCATGGACCAATAAGGGGAGCAATTAATTTCAAGTTGAAGGTGCCTTTCTTCACTTGGACAGTAATGAGTGACAAACGTTTAACAATGGATACAGCAATTGACTGTGGGGAATTCAATGAAGAGAAACTTTTTCTTGCATAACCCGTGTATTATGTGTAATGAAGCTCTGAGTCAATGGATCATCTCTTTTTACATTGTGAAGTAGCTCATAAGTTGTGGGCTTTTTATTTGGATATGTTGGGGCCAAATTGGGCTTTAAATTGTCGTATAATTGGTTGAACGGTGGTTCTGTAGGAGTGACAATGCCTTTCCTTTGCTGGTTTAGAAGATGCTGCCTCATGCAATTTTTTTCAGCTCTTTAAAACGAAAGTATAGAAGACTTTTTTATGGGATTGATTAGTCCATTTCGGGGTAAGGTTTTATGGTCTTGTGTATCTTAGGCCATTTTTTGGGTGATTTGGTTGGAGAAAAACACCAATATTTTTTAGGAAATTTGTTTTTCTAAGAACATGGTGTGGGATAAATTTATTTTCCTTGTGTCTCTTTAGGCCTCAGTTTCTAAAGATTTGTTGGCATTTCCTTGGGCAGCATTGTGAGGGATAGGCGAACATTGTGTTCCTCAGTGAGGAAGGTGAGAGCTTCTAGATTGAGATTCTCTCATTTGATCGTTGAGATTTTTCCATTATTATCAAAATATCAGCAAGGTTTGGCTTAGGAGTATAGGTGCCTGGAGGTTTGCTAATTTATACAAGGAAAGTTTGGATTTATCGGATCTCTTACAAATTCAGGCGAATTGAGTGGCTAAAACAACTAATGGAATTGCAAATGAGCTTGCTAAGAGGGCTGCTTGTTCTTAACAGCCTTATAGAGCGCATTTTTTCCTCCTTGAGACTGTCTTTGTGGTAGTTGGTTAGTGCCCTTGTTTTTCTTTAGGATTGTATAGCCTTTCGGGTTTTTGTTTGGAGGAACTCTCTTCCTCCTTTTGATTTTTATCTTCCTTTTTGTCAATAAATTTATTTTTATTTTTTATTATGAAAAGAAAAAAAAAAATAGTGCCTTTGTCTACCTCACTGTATAGACGCTCTTTTGGCCCTTTTCACTTTTCAATATATTATATTTTCTTAATTAAAAAAATATATTTTTTTTCAAGTTGAAGGCACTATTAAGGAAAAGAGGAAGTCAAAAAGAATATAGGGTAAAGGTTATGAGGCGAGAAGGACAAAATAGGAAATCAATAAACTCGAGGTTAGTGGTAGCACTAATTGAAGACAAAAGGAGAGAATCAAGTAAGATGGTTCGCCCATGTGCAAAACAGACCATGCACCAACAAAGAAGAGCAATTTCTTTCAAATTAAGGTATTATTAAAGAGAAAAGGAATGTCATAAATAAGCAATACTATGGTCAAGGCTATGAGAAAAGACATGATAAAGCCCTAAGTAGCTTCATTGAGCTGACTTAAGTTGAGCTCAATAGAATTTTTGATCTCATGTAGATTCCTAAACTGTAAGTATTAGTGATGATGGTGGCAACAGTTGTACCACCAGTAACAGTGCACCTCTCACCAACAATTATAATATAGATATAGAAGGTGTGGTAAAGTACGGAATTAGTAATGTGCTCATATATTTGATGATGTTGGGGGGCATAATTTTGCTACACATAGAATGATGAATAAACCATCAGAGTCAAACTTGACAACAACCATGGTTTTCACCTCAAACTAAGCCCATCATATTCACCCTAAGATGAAGAAGATTGCATTTTTAATTTTTACACGACCCCCATCACAAACTCAAGCACAGTAGCAACATAGTCATAATGCTTTGCAAAAGCATACGAGTAAAGGGGACTTCGAGACATTGTATGGGCTACTTGGAGAGTACATAGTACAAGCCATCATATAGTCAAAGGGCTTACGGGGGAACAAGCGACGGGGGACGGGGGAGATGGAGAATTCTTATTCAAATACTCATATGCCAACTCAAGTATCCATGTCATACCAATACATAGGAAGCCATGGGAACCAATGGAATTATGGAAACTAATCGTCACACAATGAAGTTGTATTTTTAATCACTTATTTATGCTTTAAACTTAAGCCCACCCCATAAAATGTTACATGTATGTACGTGGCTTCATGTATACCAAAGCTCAAAAAATAATTAATAATAAAAATAAAATAAATAATCATCTATCGGATTTCATCTATATGAGATAATTGCACAACTTGCTTTTCAATTTGTCGTAATATGCAAAACATATTTAATGCAATAGAAGAGATCAAACTTACATCTATTAGTAATTCATTCAATTAATCTAGAGATTTACTAAATTTCCACATCCTTTTGATTTCTTTCAGAAATCTTTTGGGAGCCCCTAGATGGTTAAGCCATAAAGATTGGAGATAAATACTAATTGGTGGCACATATTACTATCACTTACCTGCAATACCCAATATAATATCACAACTTCAAATATTTTAATTTAAATAAGAAGAAACCCTAGATAATGTAGTTTATATAAATGAGTCAACATAATACTCTATAATGTGAAAAAAGACCATGTTTTTCATGTTCCTCCTAGAATTTGGAACTAGTTGGAATAATGATGCCACTCATTTTTATTTATTTTTTTTTTTTTTTATAAGCAACAATAATTTTATTAAAAAGAGAAAATGATTACAAAAGAGGCATGAGATGTCCCATATTAGAAAGCAAAAGAGAGAAATGCAACCTAGAAAAACAATCACTAAAGGTTACAAATTGCCAGCCAATTATATCTAAATGCAAACAAAGTTCGTCTCGCAAACTCCTTCGACACCGAAACCCAAAATGAAGCCAAGGAAACAATCCCTGTCCCACAAACACCAAGTGTCTTCTGATCTATCATAAAAAATCCCAGCGTTTCTTTCCAACCATAACACCGAAAAAATAGCAAGGACAACATAGCTCCATAAAACTACAGCTCTCAAACTTCTACCAAAACCCCCAAAATCAATGATCAACATTTTATCACAAGAAATTGGGGAGACCCAACTCAAACCAGCCAAAATAAAGAGACATTGCCACAATGAGCTTGCCACCTTGCAATGTAAAAAAAAGGTGATTAGCAGACTCTACTTCCTTCCTACACATAAAGCACCACTGAGGTAAAAGGCAGCAATTAGGTCTTCCCTTCTGAAACAAATCATTAGTATTAATCCTCTTATGAGCAACTGTCCACACACACACCAAAAAAAAAAAAAAAAAAAAATCTGAATTTTGAGAGGCACCTTAGATTTCCAAATTAATTTAGAATGGAAAAACAACTGAACATTGGAATCATCAATCAAAAATTTAAAATAAGATTTGCAAGAAAAAGTGCTAGAAGAAATAGGATTCCAATTTCTCATATCCAAAATGAGAGGTCTCAATCTAACCCCCTCAAACAAAGACCTATCCGAAAATTAGAGGCGAACAACTCTTTATTTAAAAATAAAAATAAAAAACCTAACCCCCTCAAGTAAGAATAACAAAGACAACTCATCCAACTCTCTATCATTGAGATTCCGAAAAAAAATTAAAATCCCAACAAGGAGACAAGGTGGAACCGGCCACAGCTCGAATAGAAGAACCATGTGCCAAAGAAAGATTATACAGCCGAGGAAACCTCTATGAAAAAGGACAATTTTCCAAGCAAACATCTTCCCAAAATTGAATTCTCTCTTCATTACCCACCACAAAAGAAATTAAACCCATAAAGCGAGACAAACCCTTAGAAATAGCCTTCCAGGGCAGATATCCTACTACAACTTTGCAAATCCCAACCATTTTCCTGCATCCCTATACTTGCTTTTGATGACTGTATGCCATAAACAATCCCTTTCAATAGGAAATCTTCATAGCCATTTGCCTAACAACATAGGCGATAACATTACCCAAAGCGAGACCCCCTTGCATCTCAAGCGAGACACCACATCCCAACTAATTAGGTGATCTTTCTTCCCTTCCCCTACATATTCCCACAAAGAATATCTCATAAGCTTTTCAATTTGATGTGCCACCCCTATAGGACTCTTAAAGAGAGACATATAGTAAATGGGTAAACTAGCTAAAACTGATTGAATCAAAATATGTCTTCCACCTTTAGACAACAATGCTTTTTTCCATCCATCTAACATTTTCCAAACCTTCTCAATCACAGGCTCCCAAAACGAAGCAGAATTCGAGTTTGCCCCTAAAGGCAACCCTAAATATTTCAATGGCAAACTCTCAATTGAACATCCTAAAACCCTACGAAGTCTAACTAAATATTTATCTCAATCTATTACTTTGCAAGAAGAAACTTTAATGCTCTGAAAGGGGAAGGGGAAAAGAAAAAGAAAAAGGAAAGAAAGAAGAAAAGAAGACAAAGGAGCATGGAAGAGAGATAGAGAGAGAATGAGGAGGAGTAGTAGTCATAAGGGAAAGGAATTAGGAAGCCATCCTAAACTTATAGGAGTGGTAGAATCCTAGGTTCTAAAAGAATCGAAGGAGGTAGACATGGAAGAACTAAACAGGGGAGAATCCAAGATGGCACCACCCGCCGTCGCTACCTAATTCGATAATGAAATTGATCACATACTTGCAAAAGGGGTGGTGCGCAAGAAGGGGATGCCAAGGTACAAAGAATACTCAATGAAATGGGAGGGATTGCGAGCTAGGAAACAGAAGAATCCTTGTGGCAGTTCAAAAATCTTATAGAGCACTTCAAGGACGAATACATGACAAAGAGGTTGCCAGATTAGGTAGGGGAGAATGACACAATCCTCATGCGAAAATCTCCAAACAGAGATATTTATAGGGATGGACGGTGAACTCTCCCTCTTGGCAGAAGGTTCTAGAGTTCTCCAGCATTGTCAAAGGAACTACATGACATGTACATATGTAAAGTATTCTAGAGTAGTCCAAGTCAAGATAATTCTTGCAAGGAGGTGGGAAGCTTCTAGAGATTTTTCTAGAACTCTCCCAGCCATTACATTGTTGCCACGTGTCAAGATCATTGCCATTGGTTGTATTCAAGACTCCTCCATAGGAGCCTATATAAGGAGTTAGGAGGATGGCCTCATGTGGCTAAAGCATCCAAGGGGAACCAAGCAATCCAATCTTCTAAAGTTCTCTTGAGTAATCTATTACATTCTCCCAATCCCTAGTATGCTCTTGAGCCTATATAAGTATGTAAAATAAAGAACCGTATATCATTTCAAAACTTAGAAAAGAAAGTTAAGATTCATGTTCAAGATGAAAAAGTGAATCGCGTCATTACATTTTTTTTAATTAAGTGGATTTATCATTCTTGAAAGAAAGCATCCTGCAGTAAAAGCATGACAACAATATTGCCTCATATTCTTTCAAACACCTTATTGGCAAGGTGATAACCTGTAAAAACATCCTTAACTATTGGTCAGGTGGGTGGAGCGCGATGGGCCTAGAGTGGCAATCGAACCCTATGGGAATCCCTCTATAGAGTGGTGGTGGTAATAGTAGTAAGAACACGATTTTAACCTAGGCATAGCAAGAATTAGTATTTGAATAATCTACTTTATTGCTTACCAAACAGAGAGGTCAAAAATATTCACAACTCAAATGTCTGCAAATGGGAAGAAAACATTATGTCACCAATTGGCCAGAAAGTTTACTTGGTGTCAGGGACATTCGGAATTTCATCTTTGATGACACTTTTTTAGTTAGGGATAGGAATGGGGAGAACAATTCTATATATTTTGATATTGTGCGCGCTCTAATTTTGGAGGATTTTTGAACCCTCCTGCAAAAGGATAAGCACAATGGATAATACAAATTGTGTGACTGATGCCAGTCTCTTGGGACAAGTTAGCAATGGATAAATATTGTCCCATGCCACTAATTTCCAACTATTCTCCTAAATTAGCTCCACTTACATCGTTGAGAGATATCTTTTAAAAAAATTGTGTAAACCTCTAATAAACATGTGTTTATTGGAAAACAATAGGCTCAAGATGTGAAAGAAGCATCTGTATGTTCCCTCCTAATGTACGAAGCACAAAAAATAAACTCAATATAGCAAACTCCAACCCCAAAAAATTGTGATGCCATGTAACATGCAGCAACATAATGAGGCACCACACATTTTGATTAGAAAGAAAGACTCGGTGATCAACTTTGGCAGTATCCATACCACAAACCACATATTGCATAATTGCCATATATTCATCAACTTATGTAATCTTTTATAAGGACCCATATGGATATCCACCAAATATTTAATGGTTTTATTGTGTTTCACATTGCATCTAAAGATTCAAATCCTTAAATAAATAAATAAACTATCTTTAAATGTCATGAAATGATGCCACATTTTGAGCATGAATTGTGAAAATTGGCCCCATTCACAGTAATAGAATTCTATTTACAAATGATACATGAGGGAGAGCAATTCAGTTTCCTAGTCCAGGCCATTAATTAGACCGAAACAACAATCAGTAATATAAATAGAGCAAGCCAAAAGGATTATCAAGATCAAAGCAATAGTTCAAAAACGCAACAATTATAAGTAAACCTTATGTATCGTCGGCAGTACAGCGACACCCGACCTTCTCTCCTCTTAAGGCCCAACAAAAGCTTCCACCCGATTGGCAAAGCGTCTCCAAAATCACTTGCATCGACAATCTTCCTCTTCTTTCTCCTGCTACCCCACTGTCCCTCCAAATCCCTCATAAACCCTAAACACTCCTCTTCGGTCTCCAGTCCAGCTGTCCTCCTCCTCAATTCATCCCCATACGGATCCTCCAAGTTCGCCAATGCTGCAAGATCTACGGCAACACCATTCCTATTCACAATTTCTAAAACCCAATCATCATCGTCACCACCTCCTCCTCCATCTCCGGGTGCCTTAACCTTCGGTTTCCTCCCTCTCTTCCTCTTCCTCTCACCGGAATTCACTGCACTCGGCATTACAATTAGACCCAGTTCAACTCTTTTCTCCATCTCCAACGGCTCCGATGCCTCGAAATTGAGAGAGAGAACCGGAGCCACCGCCCGATTGTTCAACGGATTATTTTCAATCAATTGTTTGAGGAAATGAACGATTGTTTTGTTTTCAGACCGTTCGGGATCATCAGCGGCAGGGACGAGAGGAGGGGGTTTGTGGCCGGGGAGGAGGCCGGCAAGGCGACCCCGGTGGATGGAGGTGGTGGATTGGTGGGGCTTGCGCGAGGCCGCGGCGGGGCGGAGGCGGGAGTAGGTTTGTCGGCGGCTTCCGGCGCTCTCATTGAAGAGGAAGCGGTCAATTTTGGGGACGACGACGTCATCGGTGCATCGGAGATCGAATGCGGCGTCGGAGCAGAGAGAGAGGGCATGGAGCTCCGATTGAGATAGTGTGCTGATATCAACATGCGTAAGAGAATCGAGCTTAGGTCGAGAAGATGGAGAATGGGCGGGGACGGTCACCATCGGCGATGGTGGTGGTGGTGGTGGTAGTGGTGGTGGGGGTGGACTAAGAATGTGCCTGTGGGCGTTACATATAAAAGAGGAAAGAGGGAAGGGATTATTCAGAAATGCATTACTTGCAAGTGTGTCGATACAGTGAACTGAGGCCTGTAAGAGCTGTTTGCCAGTGGACCCCACAGTCTTATTCATCCGCGACATATTTTCCCTGCGATGAACTCCGTATCAGAAAAGTTTGTAATTTTCTTGTTTTGGATAAATGATAAGGGGGATAAGTTTGTAATTACGGGGTTGTTTCGCAAATTTGTAACTTATGAATATAATTAGTTTTGATTTCATACGATCATGCTATTTGATAAGTCTTTTGTTTCTACTAATCAATTTAGTTTTTTTTCTAAAAATATTGTATAAACACAAATTTTTTTTAAACGAATTATAAATTGGTTTATTTAAAAACCAAATAACAATTATGGACTCCATATAGCTTGATCCACTTTTTAAAGTACCCAAACAAGCCCTTACAAGAGAAATACATCCCAAACTGCTATGGATGTTGTAACATCCCATATTTCAAAATGTAATTAACAAAAACACCTTTAAATTTATAAGTTTTGTAAAAAAATAATTCTTTATTAAAAACAATATTTTCTCTAAAATTATTAATTAATTACTGAACTAGCTGTGGAAACTGTGGCTAATCCAAAATTTTCAATAAAAATATATAAATGACAATTAAAAAAATGATACAATAATCTATCCAAATCTTGACATTTCTTCTACTATGTACCTAGTTAACTAAAAATATTGGAGCAAGTTATAATTGCGCATTAAAAAAAATTCCTATACAATATATAATTGTTCAAATATTACATGCAATTACGCCCAAAATAATAGGTAAACAAAATTACACAAACTCCAAGTCATATACCCTGAATATCATCTCATGATCAATAATAATTTAATCCCAACTATTTTGTATCATCAATAAAATCAACAATCATATTTCATGATATTAAAAAATATCATTATTGATATTTATGAATTGCCTTCAATAAAATTAAACTCAATATATTTAGTAAAATTAAATCCCCAACCTCAAATTTCCAAATCAAAACACAAGAATAATGATAAATCCTACCATCTCTTTTTTATTTACTTTCTCTTTAGAATCTCTGATCTCTCTCTTTTCTTTCCCTAAATATCATTTTCCCTCTATGGTTCAAATCAAAGGAACTTCTAGGGGTATTTAATTATTTATAGATGCCCATGTGGCCGATAATTATGACACCTCCTGACCAACCCCTCCCATGTATGCAACACACTCTAGCGATCGTATGCACCTAGTATCTCTCAATGGAAGACACCATGGCATGTAAATGAGCTGAGCCGAGCTTGTAAATGAAAGACACCAAGTATCATAAATAAGGTTGCAAATGAGCTAAACCGCTCATTAACAAAGTGCAGGAAAACTCAATATGGGCTCAATTTGATCTCGGTCAATTAGTAAATAAGCCAAGCTCAAGCCAAACATGTAAGCTCATTTAGTAAACAAGCCAAGCTTGAGCAAACTAAAGTTTAACTCATTTAGGCTTGCGAACAAGCTTGTTAAGAACTTGAAAAAGAGTTTGTTAAGGACTAGAAATGAAGCTCATCAATGAACCCGTTAATAGGCTTGTTCAGTAAAACAATTTGACTATCATTAAAAATAATAACAACAAAATTAAGGCAAGAGGGTTAATAGTTCATAAATATTTCTTATCAAACTTAACTGTTACAAATTATATGTGGAAAATCACTTTAATAAGCTCAAAATCAAGCATAAACCGAGTTTGAGCTTGAGCTTGAGCATGAGCTTCTCTACTTTCTCCTAAATTGAGTTTAATCACAATAATTTAGGTTAGTTAAAAGCTTAACTCGATAGTAAATGAATCTAACTTGAACACAATAGTTTAGACTTGTTAGAAAGCTTACTTGTATAGTAAATGAACAAACTTTTTAACGAACCAATCTTGAACACTCCAAAGCTCAGCTTAACTCGGCTGGTTTGCAGCTCTACTCATAATAATCATGCAAGACAATACTAATTTAGCCAGATTAACTATGTTTAATCAAATTATCTTATATAATACTCTCCTAATACTAGTAATACTTATAATACTAATTACACAATAATCATAATATGAAATTAACTTATAATAATTATCTGGATTATTATACAAGTTGAGTCTTGATAAGAACCTCAGGAAGCATAGGTCGAGTGTTCGAAACCACATGAAAGCATTTGAAACTATCTTAGGTCCCAAAAGACCTAATAATTACCCAGTATATGTAGGATAGGAAGACTACGCATACTTCAAGGGATTAGTCGAGGTCAAAACCTTAAACACCCTTGTTATCTCTAAAAAATATAATAATAAAATAAAAAATACAACCCTTGTGATGAGACAATTTGAGAAAATGGAATGTCATATGACAAATGGACAAAACACCACTCTTACCTATATGTATATAAGATGAATATTACTATACCTTCCACCGATTTTCTTTTACTCTTTTTTTTTCGTTTGCATGTGGTAATAGATAGAGGGTTTGTTGTTATTGTTTACCATGATAGCATGTTTTTATCAAGCCCTAGTCAAGGTAATCGAACCAAAGTAAATTTGACAAGAATCAGGGATCAAATGTAAATTTGACATGTGAAATGAACAAAATGTTGTCCCCATTCATGTTCTAAAACTAAAAAAAACTCATCGTGAGTCTCAAAACATTTTATTTGAGCTCAAAGGGCCTCAAAATGACAAATTTGATGCGTAGGGCAAATGACCAAAATGTTCTTAGAGTGCATTTTGCTCCCAAAACTTTTCCGAAATTCACATTAGCCTCAAATGGCATATTTAAGCTTCGTAACTTTGAAAACATCAATTTGGTAGAAAAACATGACATCGCACACAAGCATATAATGAATCAATATATTAAACTATGTTGGGCAATATTTAGAGATCAATTGATACATATGATGTCCTTTGGTAACAAAATATAAAAATAGGATGTCTACTGTCATCTTATAAAGATAGCCAAGTTTAACAAAACACGTAGTTTAAAAAACTATCATTGCATTGACTTGCCATTTATTAAACAACATTTTTCCAAAAGTACATTTCCCTATTTGGTATTTGGTATTTGGTATTTAGTTTTGTGTTGAAAATAATTATTAAACTAACAAAGGATAGTATAAGAAAGTTTGAAAGAATTTATGATTTGACTTTCAAAATGGACAAACATTTTGGGACAAAAAAAGTAGCAAAAATAGCTTATCTTTGTGGGACAGAGGAGTATTATTTTCAAGTATTTAGGGTACTAGAGTGGGGATGAATTATTATGTTCAAGCATGTTCTCTCTTTCTCTCTCTCTCTCTCATTAAGTATTTTCCTTAACAAATCACATAAGACACAGTACTTTTTTTTTTTTTTTGGTTGGGTACAATGAGAGGGGTTCAAACCCCAATTCAATCCTACTCTTACTTGTTAGCCCACCCTCCCTCATGACTAGGCTAGCCCAGTGTCTAAGTATTGAGGTGTAAGAACGTTGTTAATGCAAAGCCCAAATGTTTTCCCTCGTCAAGGGTCATCATAAAGAGTTAATTTTTTAAGTCATTAAGTGTTTTCTTTTACAAATGACACAAGGCTTACAGTATTTAAATATGTGGAACTCATATTCTGTTAGTGATGGGGCCCTCACTTATTAGTGTATAAGTCATCTTAGTAAGTCAATTCTTTGGGTCATTAAGTATTTTCCTTTACAAATCACAGTTAGGCATTAGGATTTAAATTTATATACTGGGGTGTAAGATCGTTATTATTGCAAAGGTCACTTGGTTCTTTCTCTCAGTATGGGTAGTCATCTTTTTTTTTCTTTTTTTTTTTTCTTTTTTTAATAAATTGGTAGAATATATCTTTACCCCTAACCCCAATTTAACAAATGAGTATTAATGCTTCTTTATAAGTTTGAATATGAGATTACTAACTAAATTGAGGAGAATGGTACTAGAATAACGTGCCATTTGCAAAGGGTCATATTAAAGAGTCAATTTTTTAGGCCATTAAGTATTTTCCTTCACAAATCACAAAGGCATGTAGTATTTATATGTGTATACTAGTGTGTAAGAACATTATTAATGAAAAGCCCACATGGTTCCCTCTCTCTCTCACACACACACACACACACACATCATGGGTTATCTTAAAGAGTTAATTTTTTGGGTCATTTAGTATTTTGCTTTACAAATTACACAGGTATGTAGTATTTAAATATGTAGGGCTCACACTTTATTCACTTCATTAGTGTATGAGTCATCTTAATAAGTCAATTCTTTGTGTCATTAAGTATTTTCCTTTACAAATCACACGAGGCATGAAGTATTTAAATGTGTATACTAGAGTGTAAGAGCATTATTAATGGAAAGCCTACATGTTCTCTCTCTCATTAAGGATCATCTTTTTTTCTTTTTTTTTTGACTAATTAATAAAAAATATCCTTACCCCTAACCCCAATATCAATAAATAGGTATTAATATTTCTCTATATGTTTAAATCAGAGATTACTCACTTAACAAGTAAAGTGAGAAGAATGTCACTAAACTAAACTATCTGAAGGTCTTCTCAAAGAGTTAATCTTTTGGGTCATTAAGCATTTTCCTTTACAAATTACAAAAGGCATTTAATATTTAAATATGTAGGGCTCACACTCTGTTAATGATGGGACCCTTGCTTTAATCGTGTATGAGTGATCTTAATGAGTCAATTTTTTTGGGGTCATTAAGTATTCTCTACAAATTATATAAGGCATGTAGAAATCTACCAAAAAAACATTAAATATAAGGCACGTAGATTTTAAATGTACGGTAATACTATTGAACCCTCCTTAACAATGCCTCAAAAAATACCCCATGATGTGTCATGAAAACAAATGTGGATTAGTGAGGCCCAATAACATTTGTCCCAATCTATTTTCTTGACGGACTATGAAAGATTGTTTTATGCGGCTTTTAAAAGGAGTCGAGTAGCATTTTCCTAAAAGGTATATATTGGGGTGCAAGAGCTTTATTAATGCAAAGTCCGCATGGATCACCTATTACACTATTACCCCACAAGGACCATCTAAGTGTGCGTTTGGCATACCATTTCAAAATAAAAAGGCCTTTTAGAAAAGATATTTTTCAAAACGCCATTTTTAAAAAAGGCATTTAAAAGAAATTGAATATTTGGTGAACATATATTTTAAAAGTCATTTTGTGAAAAAAAAAAAATGATAAACATTAATATTTTTTAGTTTTATCTCTTACACTCTTTTGCCTTTTTCGTAAACGTTATTTTGAAAAGCTATCCTTAGTAGTTTGTTAAACTGCCATTTGGAGTTAATGAATTTTTCTTAAAGGCAATTTAAGTGGCTCACCAAACACTTGTATAATAATAAAAATAATTTTTATCTTTCAAAAAGCCTTTTAAGACCTCTTAAACTGGTATGTCCAAACGCTTACTAAATTTGGTTTTGAATTTCCTATTACGAAGAAAAGGGTCGGGCTTGGAATGGATTTTTATAGGCCAGCAAAGTGCTAGAGACCCCTCGAAATTAAAATGGGCCCTTAGCTCAGCTAGCCCACACCACCAATTCCCCCAAAGTTTTTATCATTTGGTGGAAAATATATTAAAAAATAATAATAATAAAAAGGCAATGGGCAAAAAGGAATTCCGACCTGCCGGATTCGAACCAGCGACCTAAGGATTGCTAAGTACACACACTACAGTCCTCCGCTCTACCAACTGAGCTAAGGTCGGTTCGCAACAGCATGCTTACATAACCTTGTAATTAGACAAGCCAACAAGCCAAGTCAATTGGCAGCCCCAACCAAACCAAATGCAGCCTAAAAGATCTCATATGAAGAGAAAGCCCATAACAAGTTTTGCCTTAAGCTCCAACTTCTATCAAGCGGACATGAAGGGTCAAACATTTTATCAAATGAGGATTAAGAGCATCTCGGAGCTACTGGTTCCATATTTTGGATTCCTGACCGAATTTCCACCCCCCCCCCCCCCCCCCCCCCCCCCCCCTTTTTTTTTTTTTTTTTTTTTTTTTTTTGAACATAAAAAAAAATGAGGGGCTCATGGAGAATAGTATTGGACCAACTTCGCAATCAGGCCATAAAAACCACAACCAGGTATGGATGTAGTTCTAGAAAGCTAGCACTCTTTATGTGTTCGGCTGTTCTTTTTTGTCCAATTTAATGCTACTAACCATATACTAGTGTTTTAATGTGGTAAACGTGAGACAAACAGTTTAGTTCACTAACGGTGACCTTCACGTGCCTCACATGGTGGCCCATTTGGCACCGACATGGCATCCTAAGGTAGAATGCAAACTACATATTAGTGTCACAAACTTTATCACGAATTTCAAAGTTATGCATAAACTATTAATTTATTCGATTTAATGCGCAATCTATTAATAAGTGTTTTAATGTAAGGTCAACTTAAGACGGCCGTTTAAATATGTAACGAAAGCCCCACATATGCTTACCTAAGAGCCCATCCTACGCTAACATGGTGTCCCCAAATAGACTCTTGATCATTTTTTTGACGTGATGTCCTTACGTGAGACAACCATTATGTGGTACTAATCTTCATCTTCGCAATCATCCTCTAATGCAACGCACGTGTGATGCCCATGATGGGAAAAATGGTCGAGCCTCCTTCGAGGATATCATGTACGTTGGTGCCAAATAGGCCTTCATATGAGCGCACATAGAGCTCTTATTATGGATTTAAACGATCATCTCATGTTTGCCTACATTGAAACACTTATTAATATATCGTGCATTAAATAAAATAAATTAATAGTTTATGCACTATATTGAAATTTGTGATAAAGTTTGTGACACTTATCTAATATATAAAAGTAGTATTCACCATCGCCACATGGCGATTTTTTACATTGCCATATGACATCCTTTTTACTCTTCAATTTTGAAAAGGTTTACAAATTCCAATGAAACTTAATAACTACTAGATATATTTAATTTTTTGAATGAACACTACTTATCCTTGTATCGTTTAATGTTTTCAGTTTTTAAAGAATTAAGAATTATTGGACATTTTAAAATATAATGAGATAATATTTAAATATTCAATTATTAGGCATAATATTATCTGATACCGAACAACTTGAAACGGTTTTAACCGTACTGTACTTGGCACCTTTTGGTTTATATGTATAGGTGTCTATACACCTTTTTGCATTTTTTTCCTTTGAATTCAATGGTTGGTATTTTATTGGCTTATGTGAATGGGTGTGTTGACACCTTTTTGGTTCAAATTAGTGGGTACCTTTTACACCCTTTGGCTGCTATATATATATTACCAAGTTCAGCCGTGGTTTTACTGATGTAGCAATTTATTTCTTTTTACACCCTCTCCCTTAAAAAGAAAGGATTGAAATTGTTTCATGATATGAAAGGACTGTAGTGATAAATTATGTTAACTTTTCTTGCATAAGGTATTTTCATAGACAAAATTTTTTCCCACTATCATAAATTCTATTGCTCATTATGTTCAGTTTTATTTATGTTACCTTTTATTTTTGAAGGCCAAAATTAAAATTAAAATTTTATGTTCTTTTTTATATTAGATTAGCATTTTTGTTTATTTATTATTATTGTTTATATCTTTGTGATTGAGATACCGTTGTTTAATATATGAAGGAAACTTTGAGTAAATTATTACTAAGTATATATTTTATTTCTTAATCATCTAGTTCATAGCATGGGTTTGACACTAGTATGTAAAAATGGGGAAAACTATACTTGAGATGCCACGTTGATGCCAGATTGGGGATCTCATATTTACCCACATTAAAACATTAATGTATAGTTAATGCATTAAATTAGACAAATTAAAAGTTTATATACTACATTGAAATTTGGGGTAAAGTTAATAACATTAAAATATAGTTTGCCCTTTATTAAATATGTAAAAAGGAGTAATAATATAATTCTGTGTAACTCTTTTCTCTTATCTTCTTTTAACGAGGTCTAACTAACCAAATATGATAATTTATCTTTTGTTTTCTTCTTTTCATTTCTCTCAATCCATTGAAAACCTCAAAAGGCCCCATATTAATTTTTGCCTTAAGCTCCAACTTATATCGAGCGGACATGGGGGGTCAAATATTTATCAAATAAGAATTTTTTTTTTTTTTTTTGTTGAACAAGTGAGAATATATTAAGAAGCAAAAGCAGGGCCGTTCCTAATCCCTATTTCCTGAAACAAAACAGAAGAAGATAAATTAGAAATTGTTATTGAATCAAGGCAATTACAATAAGCCACACATTTGGGCGAGTTCATGGGCTGAATGATTAGCCCTTCAAGGGATAGCTCATAGCTCTTGAACTTCCTATTTTACCGAATTTCCCTAGTTTTTTTTTTTTTTTTTTTTTAAAACATAAGAAAAAAAATGAGGGGCTCGTGGAGAATAGTAGTGGACCAACTTCTCAATCAGGCAATAAAAACCAGGTATGATGGAAAATGTAGTTCTAGAAAGCTCCAGCACTCTCTCTGTGTCCGGCTGTCCCTCTTTGGAGCCTCTCATCGTCTTCGACAAGGCCGAGAGAGTCACCAAAGAGTCCGCAAAATAGCCCTCAATTCAACACTTCAATAAGAAGAGCAGCAAAAACTGTTATTGCAGGTTCGTCGCCGATATATATCATAATAATAATAATAATAATAATAATAATCTTCCTGTTTTCTTTCATTCTGTTATTCTATATTAATGGACACGATTCCCTAATTTTGAAACCTTGACATATTCTCCATTAGAGGAGCCCTTGAATTTTCCAATGATGTTATCTATATCTATATATATATATATATGTATATATCTATAGTAGTTGTGAATCCCTCCATGCAAAATATTAGCTTTGTACAGCTTTTTTTTTTTTTTTTTTGGTGTACAGTTGAAGGTTATGATAATGACGAAAATTTATTATAGAAATTACAGAGAACAAAGTAATTCCTTGGGTGTCTTTTCTCCATTTTTTAGAGGTCCACTGCCACATGAGGGCCTGCAGTCGGCAACAAGAACTTGAACAATTGCATTTCTAGCTGCATTCAATAGACTAAAGAGTGTAATAAAGATGGTATTAATTTGCATATGAAGTGTTTTTTGTTGAACCGAACTTCTATGGCACCATAGATGCCACAAGTGACTCACTTATGATTTACCCCTCATAGAGTTTTATTATATAATATTATCACTGCCCAAGAATCGTAATCCGTATAAAATTTATGGGTGATTCTAATTCTTGCTCATGGAATGATAGAATAAATGTATAACAATTTAGAAATAAAGTTCGTTGTTGTTTTATCCTTTTCTTATTGCTGTTCTATATGCTTAATTTCTGATTTGTGGTAGTTAGTCAACCTCAGCCTGAAAGTTCCGTTACATTTATAGTAACATTTGCATTTATAACGGAGAGGGCTCAACAATGGATATATTGAAGCATAGATGGTCAGAACATAAGTTAGGATATCTGGGATCTACTGCATGGTTAGTGGGAAATCTTATGATATCATATGCGACTTGATCTTTGTTCTGTATTGTGCAAGAGAGAGAGCAAAACCTGCATATCGAGGAACAAGAATTAATTGGTGAGTCCGTGATACTTAATTTAAATAAAAAGCCCATAAGATTAAAATTATGTCTGGCAGAAAACTAAATAATAACAGATGTTCTTACTTGTCAGTTGACACGGCAAGCTAGAGCTATGAAACTGGCCCTTTCTGATTTAACTCCGTTGGATTATGAATGAGATATTCAGACGTCAGCTTGAAGGCTTCGATTCCATTTTAGGCAGGGGAAGCTTCTGATAGTGCCATAGCAGGGCCTCCTACTAGCAACTGGAGGGGCTACCAGGGCAAGGGCATTTTACTTGTTATATATAAGCTGGCGGAGTTCACAGGGGTATCTCTTTGTTGGGATAGAAGGTGTCAGCTACTGAGAAGAGAGAGAGAGAGAGAGAGAGAGAGAGAGAGAGAGAGAGAGGTAAAATTTAAGTAGTTCGAGTTGTACTGGTAGAGTGGGAATCCTAATTTGATGTGGCTCTAATAATTAATCACTTGGATTAGGGTTAACCAAGGTGATAATGTCATGCCACTCTATTAGTGGGGCCAAAATGAATGAGAGTTAAGTATGAAGGAGGCAAGGCTGATCAATGTATGAAGGAGGGAAGGCCTACCACATAAGGGTACTGAATATTATATAGTAGTATAAATATATAAATATTTGGTCATAGATTTCTAATTATTTATTGGTTTTCTTGAAAAAAAAAAAAAAAAAAAATTATTTAGGACTTGAGGATAAAAAAGAGAGGGGGGGAGGCACCCAACCATTATTAAAGGCTTGGTTTTATACTGGTATCATTTGTTACCTCTTTATCTTTTCATACCACCTTATCTTCATTTGAGTATTTAATACTGAGTCCATTCAAATGATGCAAATACAATCTTTGCGACTAGAGAGTTTGTTTGCTATAAACATATTTAATAAGGCCTACTTATTTACTTAACATTTTGAGCTATAATTTCCAACCTGCAGAAGGTAGTGGGAAGAAACTTCTTTATAAGTCCTTTTTCTTTCTTCTATGTAGAATATCTGGATGGCGATTACACCTTGTGCAAGTACATGGCTTGCTCGGTGGGGGGTTCAACCTCAGTTTATGTCAAGATCTGCTTCTATTGCAAACAAGTTGCAGCTGTCTCCACAATGGTTAGTACGACTATATTTTTTGAAGAACTATATTATCAGAAGAAATATGTTCTTTGAGGGGTCACTCATTCTATGTAACCTTAAGGGTGCTCTTCTATATTGTGCTTGGTGTGCAAGTGACTTGTGGAATGAGGTAAGTATGGTTCAGTTGCCTTCAGAGGGAGTTCCTTAGCCTCACTAAATGATGGTTTCTCAATGGTAAAAATTAATCAATCCTGGATGTCCTTGCACTAAATGATGGTTTTTTCAGAGGTAAAAATTAATCAATCATGTTTGTTTTATTTTGGTGGACTCCTTGTCCCCCTTTTTTTTTGTATTCTTCTCTTTGTTATTAATAATATTAGTTTTGTTGATGCTAAAAAAAATAAAAAAATAAAAAAAATGAAGATTGCTTTGAAACTCGTGTTAAAACGTAATCATCTAACCTCTTGAGTAGTTGACAGATTAGTAATAAGTTTATTAAGAACCACAAACAGCTTACCTCTTGAAAGCAACTCACAAATTCATCAACTCCCAGCAACTTTTACTGTTAACTTTGGCTTCTTTGCTGCTTTACTGATTGCAATGTACCAATCTTCTAATGGTATCATGCTTCTGTTCATTCAGGAACTGTGGTGCAGATTTGTTGCTATGAAAGTTTTCAAGTTCTTAATTCTAATCTGCAGGATATATTTCATGTACTTTCTTAGAGTAACACTGTAAATACATTATATTCTTGCTGCAGTGTCTCAAGCAAGATAAAAGCGTTGGCATCACCGAGTTCAAGCATATTTTGTCAAGATTCCTTGCATGCATTGTTTAATACAGGGTCGTCTAAAAATCCATGTCAGTGTCGGAGATCTCGTCTTGTTGTTAAAGCTGCTAGTGTGAGTTTGCTATTTGAATTTGCAGTAATTTTAATTTTTTAGTCCATGTTATGGTATAAGATTGTAAATCGACTTGCAGGTATATTTTTATTAACATTTTCTGCTTCCAGGATTACTACTCAGTCCTTGGGGTGTCAAAAAATGCCAGCAAATCAGAAATAAAGAGCGGTGTGTAAGATATCCCGATTCTTGTCTTCTAGACTGATTTACAACTTCTCAAATGTAGTTCTATTTGTTGCTCAATACAAATGATATGTGATGATTTTTTCTCTGTAATAACTTCTTGCTAATTTTATCATGGGTTTGGGTTCTACATGTATCACTTGTTATTATTTTTTTGTTCCCTTTTTCTTTCTTACTTTCTTTCTTGAAAAAGGATGAGGAATCCTTTTAAAAAAGAAAGAAGAGAATGAATTTGTTTGATGGAAAATACCTTCCTTGGCAGTTCATATGTGTGTCTAAGTGTGGGCGTGCCAAAAAAGGTTGAACTTCACCTATTTCAAAGTATGATGGCTTGAAATACAACAAACCAATCAGGAGATTATGTTTAAAGTGGTTTGAATGCCTCAATCAAGAGGAATTTAAATAAATTTATCATGCAAAGTAATAACAGAAATTTCAATGTAGTGAATAAACGAACAATGCAAGCAGTAAACATAGTCTTAAATGCCGTTGCCGTATTGAGGAGTAGCGATACGATATGTTGCCACGATTTTTTATTTTTATTTTTTGACAGTTTATTGGCCGAAATATCGACATATCGTTGAATCGCGATATTATCGATATATATTGAGAATTGCCCCATTTTTCCTCCATTTACTGTCTCGATACCGGCTTAGACGAGAAGAGAGTTCCTAATCTACTTGAGAGGTAAGATGAGAAGAGAAATTCTAAGTCCTAGAGTTACAAAGAGTAAGATAAATGAAAGATAGAATGTTGTGTTGAATGAGTTGGGAGAGAGATTTTCTGAATGCCTCGATTCCTATTTGTAGACTTTGGCTTGTAACTGCTTCAAACTAGTCTCCAATGAAGTCTTGAAATGTGTCGAATATTCTCCATCTTTCTTGGATGCCAAATAACTGTTACACAAGTGAAAACATTGCAGCTGTATTTATTTTCTTATTTGGTCCGTTTCCTTCGAACCAAGCCTGTAAGTCTGTAACTGCTTCAAACCATTCTCCAATGAGAAAATAACACGTGTCGGACATCTTCCACTCTTCTTGGATGTCAAATAGCCGCTCATTGAAGAGAAGACAAAACATGGCGGTTATGATTGTTCTCTTGTCTGGTTTGTTTCCTTTCAGAAGAATAAGATTGCTCCATCTAAGCACAATTGTCTCCAGATTTTAAGGCTTCTTCCTTTCAATTTTATTCGAATAACTGCTGGAAACTTCCACTTTAATTCCCTGTGGAATTTAATCCAATTAAAATGTGTTTGAGTCCCCTCTTTAATTTCACAGCTGAAAGAAAGATAAACTAAAGGTCACAAAACATTGCACCATAAAAAATATTGAACAAATATATTTCTTTTGTTTTGTTTTGTGTTTTTTTTTATAATATTATATTATATATATATAAACTTTATGATGTGTAAAGAACCAAAGCTAAAATCCAAAAATACCTCCAAAGCCCCCTTTTAGAAAAGAAAAAGTAGGCAATACCTCTAAAGCAAAAACATCAAAGAGGATAAAGGCAAATTTTTCACTTCTAGCTACCCAAACTAGTTAATGAGATCATCATTGAGTTACCTTTTACTTAAGACCTCCCAAATTATGGTCTTTGGCATACCTTTGGCCCTCTGGGTACAAAGTAGGGCTATAAATTCTTCTCCATTAGCATCACTCTAACCAATAGCTATATTGCATGGCCATTTCAAAATGTGTGTGGTACTTGGGTCATCTAACATGTATAGGTATAAAATGATTGATGGGGACATTGAACCTAGGCCCAAAGCGGATCGGCCCTATTGCTTGAAGACCAAGGCTCTGTTGATTTACCATATTTTTCTTAGTTTTATTTATGGAATTTATAGATTTTTACCTTTAAACTTTAGGGGTTAAGTTCTACCATGTTTGATGTACTTGGAGCCTATATAAAGGCTCCATATTTCTTTCAGAAACAACCATGAAATGAATAAAATAAAGTTTAAGTTTCTTTTTGTTTGGTGTGAAGCCAAAGCCCACTAGGTGTCAATGCCTAGGGTTTTTCCTCGCTTTTTGTTGGTGGATTCCAACCCCTTAGGTGTCAATTCCTAAGGCTCCCCCCTTTCTCCATACTTAGTCTGTTGGTGGATTCCAACCCCTTAGGTTTCAAGCCTAGGGCTCCCCCCTTCGTTCGTTGGTGGATTCCAACCCACTTGGGTGGTGATTCCTAAGGTTCTCCCTTTTTGTATTTTCTCACCTACATAAATTCGTGGTTCTCCTGCATCAATAATACCCCTACTTTTGGATACACACTTGATTTCCGTAACCCGCAAAGGAAGAGAGCTGCACATCTCCACTTCCCTAGATCTTTGTTTGTGTATTTTCTTGTTTACTCATTTTACTATATATTTAACGATGAATGGGTTACCCATATCAACCATACTATATGATAGAGCTATTTTATTATGGTGAATAAGATAGACAACATAGGAGTGATCGTGTCCTAACTTTTAAGATTTGGGAATTAGGATAATATGACACCTACAAATAAACTTGTAACTGACATGTGCACACTAGTCAATGTAACAAAAACCAATAGGCATCAACTTGCAGGCAATGTCACATCTATGATTACTAAAATACCATCTATTTACTAACCTCGGGGTTCCTAAGAAACACCTATCAAATTTGATGTTGGTTCAGCAACACCCATAAAATTTGGTGTTAATCATTCCTACGGGAGGCGGCTTCCACAAGTTGTAATTATCCATAGGGATGTAGAAGAACACAGCCTTTCAATATATGTCATTTAAGGAAATTGATTCCCATCTAGCTGTTTATTAAGTGAAGCCTAAGAAGATTTTATCACTTGAATACTTTGTTACTTAGAATTGATGTTTTCGCTTTTATAACTTTAGGAATTCTACTACATTTCTCTAGCCAAAGGATCCAAAGATATACGAAGTTTATACACCTCCATAGCACCTTATCCCTGCTCTGTCAAAGCTTGGAAAGGAGTTTATAACTGATCATGCAAGTTAATTCTAGCCCCAACAAAGGGTTTATGCCACTTGGAGAGGTAAATAGGGCAATGAAGGAGGTAAAAATGAAGGTAAAAAAGAAGCTAAGGAGATTTGGAGAATGGTCCCCCATGCCATTTTTTGGTGCATATGGAGAGAGAGAAATCTTAGAACTTTTGAAGGAATTGAGAAGTCTATCATTGATATGAAGTCCTTCTTGATTATGACTCTTTTTCTTTGGCATGCTAACTATTTTAATAGTTGTAACCGTTCTTTTGTTCTTTTTGTAGATGCCTTTAAGTTATAGAGGGGTCTTTCCTTAGTGCTTGTATATGTCTCATGTACTTGGGCTAAGCCTTTTGTTATTAATATACTTTTACTTCATCAGAAAAAAAAAAAAAAAAAAAAAAAAAGAGGGCAATGAAGGAAAAAATGATGGGTGGACTCACTTTCTCTTTAACAATGTACACATGTTGGGACAGAGCTTCTTAAATTCACTTAGATCATGCAGATTGTATTATGTAGCATGCTTGACATCCCATTTACAGATATATTGGGACGCATGTTGGGACAAAGAGCTTCTTGAAGTTACTTAGATCATTCAAATCATGCTTGACATAACATGTTTGCTCAGCATCTTTTGCCATCCCATTTATAGTATGCTTCTTTCTGGTACAATTTGTATGAACTACTTCTTGTAAAGCTTCATATCATATTTTTTTTATAACAATGTTCTAATTTATAGAATGGGATCCCATTTTTCTTATGGGTGTCCTTTTATTGAGCTTTTACAATCCTGATCAACCTGAACTAACTAATTAATTTGGAATGTATTTTTGATGCACTTAATCCTTACTCATTTATTTGCTCCCTGAAATTATTCTTTGATTTATATCGTCTTGCTGACCATATTTTTTATTTATTATTTTGTTTTCATGTTCAGCTTATAGAAAGCTTGCCAGGAGTTACCATCCTGATGTGAACAAGTAAGTTGAATTTCCATTCTAGATTTCTGGCACTCATCAAGTCTTTGTCTATCAACTTCGGTAATCTCTGTTTGACTGTTCAATTAATGATTTTCTGAGTTCTTTGCCCTAAAAAAAACCATTTGGTTGTTATGAATTAAGAGAAAAATAGACAGTTTATACTTCATGATAGTTGCTCCTCCTCATATTACTCAGCCAAAGTTGGATGGAATAATTCATATGCAGGAGCTGTTTGAATCTGTTTTTATAATATGATCTAATAGGGTGTAAGACAATATAAATTTGTGTATGACATTAACTTGTTTGTGTGGCTCTATTTGTCCTTTACCTTGGATATTATAATAAGCTTTTCTGCACGTGGTTGGTTTTGGTAAATTTCTGACACTTCATCAAAGCATCATAATCCTTGCAAGATCATAGCCTTGGCTTTCACATTTACTCTTGTTGCTAACGTTGAAAATTAGAATTTAAAGAAAACATGAAATGTTAAAAAAACTCTATAATCTCATAAAATTATGAACTAGTCACGCAAGGTTAATTGACTACTCATATTTTATGACTACAGATTATAGTATCTGTGATGTGTCAGTCTGTCCATTAGGTTTTGTTACGAGAATCCAACCCAAAAGCCTAAGCCATTAGGTCGAGGGCCCAAATAGATAACTGAAGCCATATCAAACCAAATGTTTGGGTGATGTGGGATGTGAGACTTCCTAACACTACCATTCACATGCAGGCCTAACAAGACAATAATGGACCTCTTAGGTGGACAACAAAGATGGCTCACGAACAGGCCACAAGAATGACATGCTTTGATACCATGCTAGGAGAATTCAACCAAAAAACCTAGTCTAATTTGTGGAGGATCCAAATAAGTAAATGAAACCATATCCAAGCCAGTATTTAGGCGATGTGGGACTTCCGAACAGGTTTCAAGTTCCAACTTCAAATTCTAAAATTGTAAAATTTCAATCTCGATTACAAATTCTAAATGAGTCACATAATGTTAGAAAAAAGGTGCATAATTAGGCTTCCTGTTGTGTAGAGGAGAAAACAAATAAATGGCATGATATTTAGAGCACTGTAAAGTGGCTCTTCCTTTTTTACTTTCTTTCTTTTTACCATTTTTTTTTTTCCTTCTTTGAAGTCTAAAATTCATTTATATTGTAGCAATAAAAGATAGATAAGTATGATGGGTTGTAAGTTGGTGGATGCACCAATATAGTAAGTTCCATATTTGAGCTATAAAGTGGAGTTAGTGATAGTGAGTTCCTTAATTGATGTTGGGAGATATTGAAGACTCGTTCCGAGATTATTTGTCACATACTCCTCGTGTTGCATGTATTTATTTGGAAAAAGGGTAAAAAATAGGAAATAAATTCGGGTGACTGGCTAGCCCTAGACGGTCAACTGTCCAGTCCAGCCCAGCCCTGGATGGTCACCCGAGAGGCCCTCTTAGCTCCGTTTTTCGACATTTCAACACTCTAGGGGCATATTTTGGTCATTTTAACTTCGATTTGAGCAAAACAAAAGCCAAAACGATCGTGACTCGAAGGAGAATGAATCTAGAAGATTCTCAAGGTGAAAATCCTCAACCATTGTTAAGTGGTTAGGTTTAAGAAATGGGTTAACTGTCGAAGGTTTAAGAAAAGCGATTTTGACTAAGTAAGGGTTTTTCTTCCTGATTGACTTAATTCTTGTTTCAAATCATTATGAGACTTCAAGAAACATATTCCAATATGAAATTAGGCTTAAAGAAATGTGAATGGAGTTATTTGATTGAAAATATAAGTGCGAACCATGGACTAAAATATCCACGATATCTTTGATATATCCACGATATATTTGTGTATCCATACCCCTCGATACAATATCTAATTGACATATCTTTTCGTAAAATATCTTTACAATATTGTTGATATGTTTAATATTATTGATAAAATCTCTATATATCTCGATATAAAACCATAATATTATCTTTCTTTCACATGGTATTGTCGATATATCGAATATATCAAGATATCTCTATTATATTGATGATATCAAGACATTCATTTTTTTGTTATTGTGTCAAAATTATCACATCTTACTCTTTTAGTATTGATTTATATAATTCTTTCAATTATACTAATGGCTTAAATTAGTGTTATGAAGTAGCAAATTTCATTATTTTGTTAAAGTATTCATTCTATTGCTCTATGGTACAAATTTTATACCCTACACAATATATACTTGTCTAATGCACATTTAAACTGCAATATTTTGATTCTAAACTTTAATTATAGTCTAATCATTGTTCCCAGACTTTCAATGAAAATATATGTGTTTAACTAACAATGTCCGCCATATTTTTGAATCGATATCGAAATTTTCAATATATCTATCGATATATCCGATATATCTGATATATCTATGTTTTTGGACTCTCGATATATCTATCAATATCGATATTTAAGTCCTTGGTGCGAACTATAAATCAATTTTGTGAGCACTGAAAAGGGGTCAATTAGCCAACTTGGACCATTATGAGCCAAAACCAATCTCAAACTATTGAATCCTTAAATTGAACCTGTAAATAGATTCTAAATGTCAAAATGAACATGATGGAACACTCTTGGATGAATTTCAAGGTCAAATGGAAATTATACAAACAAAAAGATGAAAGTGCCCTCTAAGTCGCAACATTTCTTATTAACCATTGAAACTCACTCGAATTGGAACCAAAATTCATAGAAATTTTCCTTAACACTATAAAAACTCAATGCAAAAGAAAAGACTCAAAAACAAGACAAAAACATGCATATGATAATAGCCTCCAACAAAAAGGTAGAAGGACAAAGAGTATCAACTTGAACTTAAAGGCTCAATTTCCATTCTAAACCCTAACCAAATGCTCATGTGAACTTAAAAAATGATAACTCTCACGAGGTGAGTAAAAAATGAGGTGTGACACTAACATGCTTTGCATTGAAAAAATTAACTAGTGGTTACAAAGTTCAGTGCATAAATAAAATTAGTAGTTAAGGAATCCTATTTCCTTCTAAGATTTGTGACAATCGATTTATACTGTAGTGATATTTGAAATTTTGTTTGTGTTTCTGTCTCCATGTATGGTTTGGCATACAACTTATTTAGTATAGTGCTGATATGTATTGCGGCTACAAGGAAAGTTGTTACCTATACCACCAGCTTCATGCTTGGATGGTCTAATGCCTAGGCTTTATGCATGATGTTGTGGGTTTGAAACCTGACATATCCTGTGGAGAGGGTTTCTATGGTGCATAGCACCTTTATTTTTTCACACGTCAAACTTCAGTTCAAAATTTAACGTGATAAATGGCTTATTTTTCACCTTTAGTTAAGAATCTATTGATATAACCACACGGTCCATTACCACAAACATAGGGTAATGCCTATCCTTGCTTTGATTATTTTGTACTTGTTTCTTATCCTTCTAAATTTTACTGTCTTTGTTTGATTTTTCCTCACTTTCTCCTCCTGCAGAGAACCTGGAGCAGAACAGAAATTTAAGGAGATTAGCAATGCCTATGAGGTAAAAGTCCATGATCTTCATACCTACTGTTTTGCTTGATGGTGCTTGGCTGAGCAGTGGCTGGCCTGATCGTGATGGACTAATGGAGTATATGATTTGATTATGAATAAATGAAAAAACTCATGTATAGGTCTTGTCGGATGATGAGAAACGTTCCATATATGACAAGTATGGAGAGGATGGGCTCAAAGGTGCCAACATGGGCATGGGGGTGAGTTCTTTCTATTGAAAGAAATGAAACTTCAGAATCACTTGTTTTTTGATGTTCAATATCCTGTATTTTATTTGTATGCTTTGCGTGTGTAATCTCACATTTGGCATTCCATTATGACAGGATTTCACCAATCCCTTCGATCTGTTTGAGTCATTATTTGATGGCATGGGCATGAAAACAAGAGGCTCCCAAAATATGGCCATGGATGGTGAAGACCAGATATACAATCTGATTTTGAATTTCAAAGAAGCTGTTTTCGGGGTAGAAAAGGAGATCGAAATATCCCGGCTTGACAGCTGTGGCACCTGTGAAGGGTCAGGTGCCAAACCTGGAACCAAGACATCCAAATGTAGCACATGCGGTGGTCAAGGGCAAGTTGTATCATCGGCAAGGACCCCACTGGGTGTCTTCCAGCAGGTAATGACCTGTTCTTCCTGTGGTGGGATGGGGGAAATTTCTACTCCTTGCAACTCGTGTGGTGGGGATGGGCGAGTAAGGAAATCAAAGAGGATTAGCCTCAAAGTCCCCGCTGGGGTTGATTCTGGAAGCCGGTTAAGGGTCCGGTCGGAAGGTAATGCTGGGAGAAGAGGTGGGGCCCCTGGTGACCTTTTTGTGGTCATTGATGTTCTTCCGGACCCTGTATTGAAACGAGATGACACCAATATTATCTACACTTGCAAGGTTTCTTACACTGATGCAATTTTAGGGACGACAATGAAGGTCCCAACAGTTGATGGAATGGTTGATCTGAAAATTCCAGCCGGTATCCAGCCAGGATCAACACTGGTGATGGCGAAAAAAGGTGTGCCCCTGCTGAACAAAAGAAACATGAGGGGGGATCAGTTGGTGAGAGTACAAGTTGAGATACCAAAACGGTTGAACGGGGAAGAGAGGAAGCTCATTGAGGAACTCGCCAACCTAAACAAGGCCAAAACTCCTAACAGTAGGAGATAGTTGGGATAAGGGAGTTTGGTCTTTCTGTTAATTATTTCCGTGACTTTGGCTCATGTGGAATTGAGTGATATTAGATTGTATTCTTAGGCAAATGAGTGATATTAGATTGTTGCTGAAAAAATGTGGGGAATTTCTAAACCAGTTCTTTATGCTGAAGACATTGATAGCTCTAGGGAATTTTTCTGTATAACAATTGATACTCTTAAGGGAGGAATAAATAAAATTAGGGGGATGATTTTCTTCTCTTTGCGCAGTTTGACCTACCTTTTTGATTAGATATTATTGGAAGCTTGCTGCTAATATAAACATGGACTCGGCATCTTTTGATCTGAGCATTTTAGCTATGTTTTGTCTTGGTGAGGTCAATGTAGCCATGCTGCAGTTGTAGTATTTGCTAAACTAATTGGGCGCAGAATGATGGATGATTGCAGTGTCTGGATGAGCCTAGTTTTTGGTGTGGGGTGAATAAGAGGGAGGGGTCTGGCCGAAGAGAACATTGGAAAGCACCAAGATTGGTTGGTCTAATGACATGGTCGAGTGCTGACTCTTAGGCACAAGGCAAGGAGATTCAAACTTCTCATGATGTTAATCTTTTTTTTTTTTTTTAGGCTACAAAACTCATGATGTTAATCAATGACTTCTTACTGTTTTGCATTTCTATGAATAAATGACACGTTTGTTTGGTTGGAATCAGCAGAGTCAAAATAGAATATAATGAGATTTCAATGGTAAGTGTGGTTGCTCATCATTTCATTTTAATTCCATTTCATTCAAATTTCTCTGGATTCCAACCAAACAAACAAGCCTGAAGTTCCTTACTGTAGAGTATCCAAAATTTTTGGCCTGTCTAGTCCTTAAAACATGAGTAAGCCTACTGCCACTTCGCATCAGTTAATACCCAAGATAAAATTAAATTGCCCTGGCTGGTACTATTGTACGTGGTTGAATACATAATATACCAATATAATACAAATTAAAAATGATAAATATCAGGGGTAGAGTCAGAAATTATCTTCAATAGAGGTACCGTACCATGATTCTGTGAAGCGGGAACTGAAAGCTCTAGATTTTTTTTTAAACAAATTATTTTTTGGTAGTCATTTTTCAATGTAATACCAAAAAAAAAATAAAAATAAAAAATAAAAAAATAAAAAGATTTTTGTGTCAATTTATTACAAATGTACCGTATATATGCTTAAAAATGACTATCATTTTCCTTTTGTTGGCATTATGTTGGTAAATAGTTATCAAATGGTAATTTATCCAACAAAAAAACAGAAAAAAAGAAAAAAAAAATTTGGTTGAGGCTAGTGGGGGCATGTGCCCCCAAAGGCCCCATGGCTCTGCCATTGATAAATATGGAAATGGAAGAAACAAGGATATGGATGCATACAAATGTAACATAGTATAACATACTCAAATGCATCATGCCTACCTGCATTTTTCCTATTTTCGTGAAGTTAAGGTTTAAATATTTACATAATAATACGTTGAATTTATACTTCAAATCCACAACACAGAAGATTTGTGTTATGAACATATAAATAAATCACATACACAATACACAATGAGAAACCCTACATTAGTCTAGTTACCCACTTCTCATAAAAGAATTTTGTCTTACATAGCAAAAGACAAGTTGAATTGAAGCCTTAGCCAGTAAACCATTTGTGTCCACTGAAATTTAAATTAAGTCCAGAATATATATTCATTGTGGAAGTCACCTCACCTCTGCACAAAAGACACCAATCACATCTCACCAGTCACGACATTACAATATTTATCATGTGAGCTACACATGACCATTTCGGTGCATCATCACATACAGGACATGCGGTCATTTTGTTGATGTGTCACAATCCCATTGGATTATCGTATGTGGAGGTTCAGTGGCTTTCATGTGAAAGTGGGAAACACCTACTTGCAATTTGCAAAAATATTTCCTATCAAAAAGACATTTAATTTACTGCTATATGAGAATGGACACCGTAAATTTCATTGATCAAACTGCATCAGGAGCATTAAATGGTCCGACTATTTTGCAATAACTTCTTACCCATTAATCCACTCAAAACAGATTCCCTATTAACGAGCCATAATGGTCCCCTGAGGAAAAAAAAAAAAAAAAAAAAAAAAATATATATATATATATATATATATATATATATATATATATATATATATATATAAAACAAAACAAACAAACTAATTTGGATATATATATATCCAAATTAGTTTTCCACCAATATTTAAGAATTCCTTACAATAAAAAAGGAAAAAAAAGAAAAAAGAAAAAAAGAAAAAAAGAATTCCTTTCTGTGTGAGAGGGAGATTTCCCATCAATGAGTAAAAACAAATCCAATAATTCTTTGAAGATCGAGAAGAATTAAATTCACATATATCTATTTGACATAAACCAATTAAACCTTTCTCTATATATTGGTAATAAGTTGTCAATTAAGAGTATCTCCAACAGACTCTCTAGTTTAGCCAAAAAGTTAAAGTAGAGAGCTGTTAGGAAAAATTGCTACTCTAACAGGCTCCTTATATCACTTTGCTATTTTGGGTCATTCTTTTTTGGCTCACCACGTCTGACAAGCTTTGAAGACTCGCCATTGTTGCTGACAGCGTGATGTCCCATCATATTTTGGCTCACGGAAATCCTTGAAAAAGGATTTGGTAGCAGTCAAAAGAAATCATTGTTAGTTTGGTTGGAGAATGGTGGGGCTTTAATTCTGTTTGTTTTTTTTTCTTACATGTTTTGATTACACATAATCTGGAAAATGAATAAGGTTTTACATTTGCTCGTTTTATTTTAATTTTTATTTTTGTTTTGATTACATGTAATTTGAAGATTTATGCTATTGGTTTTAATTAGTCAGTATGTGAGCATATGAGTTTATGCAGATAGCTCTTTCCTTGCTGATTAATTAGTTAGTATGTGAGCATGAGTTAATACATTGAAGTGAGGTTTTCATATTTTAAATTGTTTAAATCTGGTGATTAGTTTAAATAGCGAAAAGAATATGGAGCCCTATTGGATTACTCACTTGAATAGGGAGCTACCTATTTTAGTAAATGCCTTTTTCCTCTCTAAAATATAGAAAAAGTAGGAAAAAAGTAGGGAGCCAGTTGGAGATGCTCTAAGAGGATAAAATTCCTTTAACTTTTCCTATGTGGCATCATTTTTTTCCCCCTTTTTTTTTTTTCAAGCCTAGTTAGCTTACTAGGTGTCTTGTATGGTTGAACAATTGACATTGATTTGAATCCCATTCGTCTAAGGTATTTTGTATCTACCCCCTGGTCCAATCTTGCAAAAGCCAAAGGAGTTCACCCATTAGAAATTTCCTCAATCGCACTAGCTCTCGGTAGCCAAGAAGAGTCCTCTTTCCTCTATGCAAAAGAAATTGGACAATGATCCACAAACAATCCAGTGATCGATGTATGGTGCGATGTAGCCATCTTAACCATGAAAGAATTTGAGCATTTTGATTGATCGAACCAAATAGCTGGACAATGGATATCTATCGCTAAGGTCAGTTAAGTTATTTATTTATTAATTAATGCACACGTGCAACACACGTGAATTATTTTGAATTATAATATTTTTCAATCAATGATAGATTTTTCTTTAATCCTGTATTTGGTTCATGGATTCTACCGAGGAAAAAAAAAAGGAAGGAGAAAAAAATGAGCAGGAAAGAAAATAAAAGGAAAAGATAAAATCATATAAAGCCAAAATTATTCCAATTATTCTTTTTCTTCTAATTTTCCATTGCAACCAACTAAAAAAAAAGTAGAATTCCTTATATTTTATTTTTTTCCCTTAATAAAATCCACAAACCAAATAGAGCCTAAAGGCATTAAGTTTATTGTTTCTCCATATCACAATAAAATTATGTCTGTAAATGGATTGTCCTTTTTCGATACTGATAGTAGTTTGAATAGAAAATCTCTATAATAATTATTGATATGAAGTATTCAAGAATATATATGATCAAAGAATCAAAAAGTAAATATGTTCATGTTTTATAAAATATCATAAAGCGAGAGATTATTAGTCTTATAACCTAATAACAATCTTATAATATTTGAAGGAGTATCTAATTATATATTGGCGTTATCTGAAAAGTTTTCTTTATAGTTTTCTAATGAAATCCAAATCTGTAATTATAGTATAAAATTATTAAAGATACAAATGTTAGAAGGTGAGAGAAGTCTATTGAAAAATAATTGAATTAGTAAGTATGTCGAATAGGAAATTGCAGTCCCGATCTCATAAGGGATCACTTATTTAGTTATTTTAGTTAGACGAAATATTAATCTCAACTTTTCATTTTTGATTTAATGGATAAAATGTAATTGTACTTAAAAAAACGGATTACTATATATCCAACATTTTGGCCATTGTATCATAAATAAAGGACTGAGATTAAAACCCTAGCCTTATGTAACTTGCATAAGGATACTTTATAAGATCCATAATGTAGAAAATTGAAAGAAGAAGAGGAGAAGAGTCATTGGGAAAGAGAGAAGCCATCGGGATCAAAGCATAAATGCTTAAATGCGTGGCATCCATTAATCTTTTCAAATTTATTCTAGTCATTTGCATTTTAAGAGGATAGTATTGTCTTTTTACATTATGAAAGGACATTCCAGTGAATCAAAAGTTTTCTAGGATCAAACTTTTATTAGTAGAGTAGGTATAGATTTATTTGTATTTTTCTAAAAATTAATACAGTAATCGATATATCCGTCTCTAGGCGTTTTTTATTTTATTTTATTTATTAGTGTAGCGAGGGGTATATCCGTCACCACATTAACGATGTCTATCGCCACTTTTCCGACGGACTCTAAAATGGTCACCACCTTGTTTAGCATGCCAATAAATGTGACGGACTGGCGACAGTTACAAAGATGTTACACACATATTATTTCAATTCCGTCACTGCTTATACCTTTTTTTTGGAGTGAGATCTACAAACATATGTTTCATATATGAGCTTGTGCGAGTAAATGAGAATATTAATTTCCACAAAAAAAAGACGCTAAAAAAATACATATACATAGGGCATGCCAGACCCATTGACTTATTGAGTTCAAAGCCAAATCCCATCTCAACTCTCTCTTTTCACTTTGGAATTAGATTTGCTATATGATTTTTTGCTGGTTGCTTGGTAGACTGGTCTTCCTCAGCTTCTCTTAATTGGTTATCCTGGTCACTCTATGTTCTCGAAGTGAGGTTCTTTTGGTGCTTTTGGTTTGATCTTCAGGGTTTGTAGTATTGAGTGTTTTTCTATTTTTCTTTCATAAAATATCTTTTGCTGATAAAAAAAAAAAAAAAAAAAGAACCCTTTCCATGTCTTTTTTCCTTGTCAACTTCTGCAAACTCCCTTCATTAGTTTACCAAATCAGTTTCTTTCAGGGACCCTCCAATTTTCTTAGGCCGGCCGGGTAGCTCTCATTCTTCATTTTATCTGTACTGTTGCTCTTGTTTTACTTCCAAACCCGGACGGCAAACACCCCTCTCTTCATCCTACGGGCGTGAACCCCCACTCATTGATTCATCTAATATATTTCTTAAACTCCATCAAGACTTCCTATATATATTCTCTTGGAAATTAGAAATGAGAGATATGATATGATATTCTTCTCACTGCGCCTTGTTTATTTATTTATTTGTTTATTTTAAACCGTGTTTCCTTCTGTTTTCTTCCTCAGTATCCTTGTTTATCTTTGGAGGAAACTTTCCTCAGGAATGTACCTTTATTAGTCTCCCTAATTATGGAAGGCAGATCATGACAAAACCAGTCACTATTTCTTTGCTAGTGGGGTGAAAAGATAAACGGTATGAGAAATATTTTTGGTGTTGGGGTATTTTAGGGAGCTTGATCATGGGGTGTACTTGAAAAAATGCAGATTTTAAATATTTGTAGGAGGCCAGGCATGTTGAGAAGTGCGGTGTGGAAATAAAACATTAGGGTGGCAATAACAGCAGCCTAATAGTATAGATATAGCGAGAGAGTGCAGGAATACACGTATATTTGTATATATCACACATATATGTACATAGTCTCCTTCTCTTGAAATTAAGAATGTGATGATATAAGCTATATCAGTACCCGCATTAGGGTTATAAGCACGTTCTTACTTGCTTGGGATTAATTGTATATATATACATATAAATTCAATGTCTAACATCCAACTTTTAATCATTTTTATAAATTTATAAAAGAATTAAAAAAGAAATTAAATTGTAAAATGAGCCAAAAGTTTTTTTATAAGTAACATGAATGAGGATAATTTTGGAAAATTTTAAAGTGATCCCAGAATTTTAACATGATGAGGGTCATTCTCAATCTCTGTTAATTCATTTTTACAACAACGAGACTGTAAATTAATAGTAAAAAAATATACTTAAAACAACAGGTTTTAAAAAAATCTTTTTTTTTTTTACAAATTAAATTAATGATGTTTTCTAGTGGATGACATCACCAGTTTTTATAAAAATCTTTTATATTTTTTATAAAATCTTAAGAAGTTTAAAGTAAGTGGGGATGCAAAGAAAATTGACAAGTGACAAAAGAGGTCTCCAATGAAAAAATGGTTGACAATAAATTAATGTGAAAGTGGTTGGACAGTAAATGAGCCTGCGGATCATAAATAGGATATAGTTCTCCATCAAAGCTTTGCCTATATTTCATTTCATTTATTAAAGAGAGGATCGATGGAGTCTGTGAAGCCTCATGCCGTTTGTGTTCCTCTTCCTGCCCAAGGCCACATAAACCCCATGCTAAAACTAGCAAAGCTCCTTCATTTCAGAGGCTTTCACATCACCTTTGTGCACACAGAGTTCAACCACCAAAGACTAGTGAAATCTAGAGGCCCGGATTCTCTCAAGGGCTTCGACGATTTCCAGTTCGAAACGATCTCAGATGGGCTGCCAGTGACAAACCAAAGAGGCATACTTGACCTTCCGACGTTATGTGTTGCCATGCCGAAAGGCGGCCTACTTTCATTTCGAGATCTTATCACAAAGCTAATTGCATCATCAGATGTGCCTCCAGTCACTTGCATAGTTTCCGATGGTGTAATGAGCTTCACCTTAGAAGTTGCTGAAGAGTTTGGTATCCCAGAGACAATGTTCTTCACACCTAGTGCTTGTGGCATGTTGGGTTATCTTCACTTTGAGGAGCTAATCGCGAGAGGCTATTTCCCACTAAAAGGTATATCTCTCTCTACTATCATTGGGCATTAATTACAAACATTATTGTTTGAGCAAAATTAAATTGAAAGATGCTGTTTGACCCTCATGTTTTGACCACATAATAAAATTCAATATGAGGTCGCACAATGCTATATGCTGCAAGAAATTAACATTTTAAAATCAAATGTAATTTTAGACACAATGCCTATATCAATGGGATCATGTATATATGGTTATTTATTTATTTTTAAAGAAGGTGCATGTTTTTTCATTAATTACGATATCATTTCAATTTTAAAGTCTTAGGCATTCATCACATCATATGAGATTTTATTTTGGATAAAAAATATGAGTCAAATAGTACTCTTTCCTAAATTGTTTTCATGTTATGTGTAGATGAGAGCTGCTTAAGCAATGGATATCTCGATACCCCAATCGATTGGATTCCAGGAATGAGAATGATTCAATTAAAAGATCTTCCCACCTTCATTCGAACCACGAATCGCGACGACATAATGTTCAATTATAACTTAGAATCAGTGAATAATTCTTTTAAAGCCAAAGGCATAATCCTCAACACGTTTGACGATTTAGAACAAGAGGTTTTAGATGCTGTCAAGACCAAGTTCCCCTCACTTTACACCATCGGCCCTTTATCATTGCTTCAAGGAAGACTTACTTCACAATCAAACTTAGACTCTATTGGATCAAATTTGTGGAAAGAAGATTTGGGATGCTTAGATTGGTTAGATAAAAGAAATCCCAAATCTGTCATCTACGTGAACTTTGGAAGCCTAATAATAATGACTCCTCAACAGTTGAGTGAGTTTGCATTAGGCCTTGCTAATAGCAAGTACCCTTTCTTGTGGGTCATTCGACCGGATCTTGTGGCCGGCGGCACGAAGATTATATCAAAGGACTACATGGAAGAGATTGAAGATAGAGGTTTGATTTTGGATTGGTGTCCACAAGAGAAAGTTCTTGGACATCCTTCAGTTGGAGGCTTTTTGACGCACTGTGGTTGGAATTCCACGTTAGAGAGCATTAGTGCAGGAGTGCCCATGATATGTTGGCCTTTTTTTGCTGAGCAACAAATGAACTGCTTTTATTCGTGCAGTGAGTGGGGTGTTGGCATGGAGATTGATACGGATGTTAAGAGAGAGAAAGTGGAGGAGCTTTTGCGTGAATTGATGGTGGGAAAGAGAGGGAAGGAGATAAGGGAAAAGGGTGTGGAGTGGAAAAGGAGAGCAGATGCAGCTGTCAATCCAGGTGGGACTTCTTACATCAACTTTGATAGCCTTGTCGAACATCTCAAAGGGTAGCCAATTGATGTTTGGCAATAGTAATATGGGGACCGGAGATTGCGTGGATCTTTCATGAAATGAGGTCATGTGGCAACATATGTAATGCAATAAGTGGGTGTTGGTCTAGGAAAAAGTGGGCCAGTGGCCGGCCAAAATGGTTTTCCATTTTTCTCCTCCATGATATATAGGAGTCCTAGTTATCGCAGGTTGAGTGTGGGTTGATCTTGTGGGCTCTAGGATTTTCTTTTGATCTATACACGTCACATATGGTGAGCTTCAATTCCTGATTTATGTGTTGCATGTGTGTGTATCTACGTGGGCTTAGCATAAAAAGAAATGTTTGGAGATCTAAAGTCCCACATCGACTGTTTCAAGAGTTAAACCTTTTTGAAGGTTAAATGTGGGTTCTTGGATTTTCCTTTAGTTTATCACATACATGGGTTTTCTCATTTGTGTGTTGTGTGTGCGAGTATCTATGTGTGTTAAACAGAAAAAGAATACAAATTATCGCACACGTGTGTGTTGCACGTGAACTTTTAACTAACAATCAGATGATTTTATCTTTTAAAGATTTGCATACATATACATTATTGACTTTTAATTAAAATATATAATATTCTATTTGAATTCAAAGTTACAAGAGCCTCAACTCTTATACACCTCTGCTAAGTAAACATTAGAATATTTGAATAACTTATTATTATTATTATTATTTGAAGTATTTTCTTTCTTTCTTTTTCATTTTTTTTTTTATATCAAATCACAAAAATAGAATTCCAATAATATGATATCATCGATCTTGTGATTTGCTCTTTTTTTTTTTTTTTTTTTTTTTGGATAAGCCACATAAATTTATTAATATTAAGATGAGAAAATACACCAAACAGCACACCCCAACACCCAAAAAACAACCAGAACTCCCAACAAAGCACCACAAAGAAAACCCCCAAAAAACAATAGCACACTAGCACTTGGGGAGAACAAAGAAAGCTAACTAAAAAACCCAACAGAGAACACCCGGACAGCCAAAAGACGAGGACAGCAACAACTAACTAAGCTGAAAAACCCCAAGAACAGCTCCACCGAATTGAGGAGAAGACAACAGCAGCTGCACGCCCAAATAACAGCAGAGAACACCCAGAACAGCTCCAGCCGCACCTAAAAACTGAGACCAGCTAGCCACGCAACCAACACAGCCTAACTAAAGAATCTAAAGCCCAAGCAACTGAACAAATCTGAGACAAATAGCAACAAACCGCAACTAGAGAAAACACTAGCTGACCGCAAAGACATCAACAACACACCCCGATAATCACCTAACTCTGCAAACCCCAATAACAAAGATAGCTCGCTTAAACCTCCTCTTGCTGATTCTCGAATTGGACCTAATCCCTCAATTCCAATTCAACAAACCTATTCAAAACATCATCTTTATTACCCAAACGTCTAAGCCCTACTAAATTGGCTACTTCCAGAGTTTTTTTTTTTTTTTTTTTTGGCTTCTTCCAAAATAATCTTATTTCTATTGGCAATCCCACTATCTATGCAAAGCCACCAAGTCCTTAGGGGCAGACTCATTACATTTCAATTTTTCCTTCAAAGCTATCCTCCTACCCCTCCTAGCTTTCATAGCTTTTCACCTTTTTTTTGGACCCCCCACATTCCTTTTCTTACACTTTCTATGACGAAGATCTCGCATACTACACACCCTTTCCAATTCCTCACCATCCAACATATCATCAAAGAAACCCCTATCATGGCCACCAAGCTTAGGGATCTTATCTATGCTACCAACCGAGTCTAAAGATTGATTGCTAAAACTATCACCCTCTATTTGGTTCATGGATTCTACTAAGGAAAAAAAAAGGAAGGGAGAAAAAATGAGGAGGAAAGAAAATGAAAGGAAAAGATAAAATAATATAAAGCCAAAATTATTCCAATTCTTCTCTTTCTTCCAATTTTCCATTGCAACCAAATAAAGAAAAGTAAAATTCCTTATATTTTATTTTTTTCATTGATAAAATCTGCAAACCAAATAGAGCCTCAAGGACCATAGAGATTAAAATATCACTAATCCCATTAGTAGACAAAGAATTGTTAACCAAACCAGTATTCTCACCTACCTCAACATCCCTTTGATGATCTCCTCTAATACCCCTTGAAACTGAGCCTTTAGGATGATTAACTTCTTTAACAACCTCTATAGATTGAGCCTTGGCACCTCTTTAGACCCTAAATCATCGAATTGCATAGGAGCACGCCCTGAAAAATTGTCATCATTGAGTTGCCTAGGCGCAGGTATAGAAGGAAAAGAGAACCGCAAGCTTGATTCCTCTCTAATCGAGACTTCAAAAAAGGACTCATTAACTTTGAATTTAATGGATTTAGCAATATCCAAGTTGCCAGTAGAGACCAAAACCCTCCCCCTATCTAGAGATTCTTTATTAGTGGTCACACTCAACTTTAATAACATCCCCCACACTCTAACCGATCTTTTTGAAATTGCGTTCATTCCACGCATGAAGAGGAACTCCCACAATACTCACCTAAACCAATCTATCAGAGTTAACAGTGTTAGGAACCTAATTCTCCAACCTAATAAATGATTTGTGCAACCAAGATTCCCTCTTACTAATAAAGCACTTCTTAGAATTAGCATCTTGGAAAATAATCTGAATCTTTTTGCCTCCTGAAGGCCTAAGAGAAAAATCTACCCACCCTTCTTTTAAAAGTTGATCTTCTAGGAAAAAAAAGCACTCCATGTGCTCCACTTCGCCAACAGACACCAATTGAGCCATTTCTTGCCAACCCTATCTGCATATATGAAACCATCATTTGAAACCACACCTTCAACAGATTGATCACCTCCTTTCTTTGCTCTTTCGGATGTGGGAATAATCCCTGCCACAACCTCAACAAAAGTCTTGTTATATGTTTTCCTCATTGAGTCATTCTCAACAAGGGGCTTCTTAACAACAACATTCTCTAACAACCTATTAGAAGCACAACCAAAGTTTCCCGCCTTTCTATTACCTCAAAAGAACCCACCTAGCCTCTCTTTACTTCTATTCCAACCCAAAATCAGCTAGTTTGACAAACAATTTGGAATATAAACAAAGAACCCCATTGAAATCTCTAGCAGTAGCCCTAGCTTCTCTAATTGACTCATACCTAATGAATCCAAATCTAGAGTTGGAACTTGATTTTCTTTTGTTTGGAATGAAGGAATCCTTCACAACACCAAACCTCAAGAAAATATTACACAGCGAAACAGCATCCATCTCTTCTGGAAGATTGTCGACGAAAACTGTAATTAGGTTCTCCCATCTAGTTTTGCTAGCCATAAAATTAGGAAAGAGAGCTAATTGAACCCCAAAAAAAGAAGAATTTTGGAACCTTTGAAGAACCCCTCAAACACCGATGAGAATCATTATACGGATAAATAAAAAATGATACCTTCAAATCTAGAGAACATTTCAAACCCCACAAAAAACTCCAGAGCACCGAAACATTCCAATCGACTTTTAAATCTAATGATGAAAGCCCTTAAATCACCAAGAGAGACCTATTGAGGGATCACCAAGAGAAACTCACGACGAGCCCTAGAGATGCCACTAAAGAAGAATTGCCAAGCACGGCACATTCCAATCGACCCCAAGAGAAATACATGACACGATGAGCCAAACAGAGCCCTCTTTTACTGCTCTATCAAGTTAAAACAGCTTTTGTCGTTAGAGGTCGTCGGTGGGGCTGATCGGAGAGGGCAGGTTGGGGATGTCAGAGATTATTGGTCATGTGATAGGAGATTGCAGGTTGGGGATCAGAGAGAGCACAATTTTACTTTCTTACAAATCAAAAGCTGTTGTTGATCTTGTGATTTGCTTTAAGAATGCCAAATACATTTGGCTTATATATATATATATATATATATAGATATCAGGTGTGGATCGTTCTAGGCTGGATGGATGGGTCGCACGACTGGGAGCCATGCGTGGCAAACACATGCAAGCAACACACGGAAAAATGGTACATTTGGGGATACCGTACCCAAATGGTAAGTGATCACATTTGTGGTCACTTCAGTTCACATTTTGTGGTAACCCCTAATCTCAGGTCACATTTTGTGGAAACCTCAGGTTACCATAAATGTGGTCACTTACCACAAAATGTGACTTTTTAGAGTATGATACCCTATTTTTTGTCTGGGTACTATAGAATCCGCGAACACACATGAGAAAAAGTAAAATAAATAAATAAATATTACCCAACACCAATGGTCATGAATTTTAGGTGATGAAAGAAGGGGGTCTCTTGAATTCGAATAGAGAGACAGATCTTCTTACTTGCTCTTTATTTGGTTTTAGGGATATTATTGCACAATAGGTATATAAGATATTTTGTTCTATTATCTGTTAGTGCATTGCAATTTTAAACAATCACTTATCCTCAATATTGCCCACAAAATTTATAGCACAAGAAAGGGGTGACTGAAAGGTTTCAGATTTGGTGCAGTTGGCACCTTTTACTGTATGGTGCAGTACTTGTTGAGATTGCGACACATGGCAATTGAGTTGCAATGGATGGTTGTGACTAAAACGACTCCAAACAGAGTCGTTTTAATAGGGAATTAAGCCTCATAGCCTCACGATGTTAATGCTTTGGGGGTCTCCTACTCTCGATACCTCTCAACGTCGATGACCTCCCTCCCGTCAGCAACCTTCATCTTCTTCTTTATGCTTCTCTTATTTTTTTTCTTTCCTTTTTCTTTTCTTCTGCTGGTCAGATCTACGTGGGACGGCAACAAGAGCTGAGGATAAAACCCAGATCTTGTACTCCCTCCCGTCGGTAGCCTTCATCTTCTTCCTTCTTCTCTCTTTTTTTTTTCATTATTTTTTTTCTTTCCTTTTTCTTTTCCTCTGTTGGTTAGATTTGCGTGGGACGATAACAAGAGTTGAGGATAAAACCCAGATATGGTACTCCCTCCCGTCGGTAGCCCTCATCTTCTTCCTTCTTTTTTTTTCTTTTTTTTTTTTTTCCTCTGCTGGTTAGATCTGCGTAGGACAGCAATAAGAACTGAGGATAAAACCCAGATCTGGTTCGAAGATGGGTTTGGTGGAAGGAATCGAGAGCTAAGGATAAAACCTAGATCTGGTTTGAAGATGGATTTGGTGGAAGGAATTAAGAGCTGATTATTTCAATGGGGGCTTTTATCTTCGATGAAGATGGGTTTTTAGATCTGAATCTTGACGGTGGTGTATTGAGAGGTGGTGGGTTTTATCTCCGACGAAGGTTGAGGCCAGCAGCTATAGTTTCCTTCTTTTTCATCAACCTCGATGAGGACTACACTGCCGGCAGGAAAAAATGGAGGTTTTGAAAAAAAAACCTCCTTTGTCGAAAAAAATCGATGAGGATTTCAATGGGGGGCAATAGCAGACGCTTTTCATCAACTCGGGCAAGGACTATAACACCACTGTTTCCTCCAAAATTTTAATTCTGGGGATTTGGTTGCGCTGAGCAGTGCTAGCCACTAAACTGTGACGAATTGCAGGTTCTACCTTACCTTGAATAGCCTCAAAGACTTTTCTGTGACAAGTAATCAAGATAAATAAAATAATAACAGAAACTAAAAAGAAATGCTTACCACGAAGGAAGCCATTTTCATTGATCAATTTCTGAAATTACAATGATAGACAAAGGGGTGCACACACCTTTGACCAGAAAGGAGCACACGTTTCTGGGTTTAAAGTCCTGGAATTCTAAAAGAAAATGAAAAAGATAAAGTTCCTGAGAACTGGTTTGTTGATTGATGTTGAAGGTCCTTTTTCAAATGGCTGGTCTTCCACTCTTATACATCCAAGTCACCGTCATTCCGCAGAATTTGCCCATCAACTGCCCACTTCGACGATCTGAAAACTCCCATTAATACCACGTTTTAAATAACCTCCCACAATCTATAATTGTCCCGCATATATAGCTAGTAACGGTTTCATAGTGTAATGGAGAGTCGGTCTAAGAGGAAAACAAATCCCAATATAGCAAAGCTCATTCTACCATTAATGACTATCTGACCGATAATTGCCTTCGCAAGGTATTCGACCTTTTAAAAGAATCTTGTAAAGGACTCTATAATTCAAGCCAAATGCAAATTTCCTAGGCCGATTTTTAAGGTGTAAACATTGCCCCCACCATTTTACTAAATTATTTTTTGGTAAAATGTCTTTCCTAATAAATCGGTCTATTACAACACTTCGTCATTTCTTTGCTCCTCATGGCTATGTCTCCACGTGTTAACTCTTCAACTTTCCTGACATTCTGCCATGTGTTTTATCCTCGTTGGTTTCCAATCTGATGGCACTTAATGATTATACACTGAATCGCGCCGTAACCGCATAGTTTCCCATGTTCCATGCATTCCTGAATGTCTTTTCAATTCTCTAAACGTGCCAAGCTTTAAAAACCCTTCACTTTTAGCTTTTCATCACTTCAGAACCATTTGCATTGCCCTCTAAGGTTTCAGTCTTCTTCGTGCTCCGTCGCTGCCATCCTCCATTTCCGATGTTCCTAACAATTTCCAGCTGTTCATTTCTAGCACAGACAGCATCCGCGTCTTCTCCTCGTCTTTTCGTATTTTCCAGCGGTGTTTAGCTCGGGTCTGCCATTTTCATTTCACATCTCGCCATGTCTAATCATATCTCTGGCGACGAGGATTTCTCTGGTAAGGATCGTTTGGAGAAATTTCTCTCTACTGACCCTTCAGTTCTTAATACTCAGGTAATTTCTCCTTACGAAGAACACCTCTATACTTTAGGGCCTCGATTTCTGTCTCTTAATGCTGCTCAATCTATTCCAACCTTATTTCCAAAACACAAATCTGAGGTTTTTGCTTATAAGAACCCCATTTGTAATATGAAAAAAATCTTTCTCCAGAACTATTCGTTGCTGGCCGAGTAGAAGCCTAGACTGGAATGCCTGGTTTGACCGTATTCACTCATTTAAGGCCGAAGAATGGAAAGGGATTGGAATTTATGAAATACTCCATTTTCTCCAAGTTTTAAATTCCTAATAAATAGGGAATTACTAGCTTCGGCCTTAAGTTTATGGTCAATTTCAACCAACACTCTTTACTTGCGGTTTGGCATGATGATTCCCCCTCTTCTGGACCTTTCCATTCTATTCGGTCTTCGTCCAAATGGGAGTTGGATTAATGCTTCAACCAAAACTCCAGAACATGACCTCTTTCTTCTCTTTGACAAGAAATCCATTTCCTATTCTAAATTTATGTCTTTGTATAGGAAAGAGAATGGTGATCTTGAAGAGACCGAATATGTGGCTTTCCTTTTGATATGGATTTGCAAATACCTCTTCTGTAATCCTTCTTTCAAAATCGTAAAGGCCGAATTAAAACTAGCACTTTACTTAGCACGGGGATGTAGAGTTGCTTTAGGCCCCCTTGTCTTGTCTAGCTTATACAGAGGATGTTTTAATCTTCTCTCCTCCAATTTTCATACATGGGGGGGGTCCCTTTTGGATTTTCCAAATTTGGCTTCATGCCTACTTTCCAGAAATTAGTCCCAAATTTAAGGATCGGTCTGATATCATTTGTCATGGGTTTAAGTATTTGCACTTTACCCAGGTCCCTTATTCTTTTGAGCACTGTTTTACCTTTCTTTATACTTGTCCTGGGCCGTACAGCTTCACAATTTTGTCCATTCTTCCCCGTTAAATTCGGCCCTGAGTGGCTAAAAACAGCCATTACTTTTAAAGCTTTCACTGAAACCCTCCAACATTTTTGGCGGAGTATTCTGACCCCTCGTGAACTCCACCATCGGTCAATCTTGGAAAATTCTGGAAACAACCACTGTGGGGTCGAAATCTATTGTCCTCATTTTGTGGCCAGGCAATTTGGCCTAGTTCAATTTCTTCCTTTCCCACTAACATACTCTGCAAATGCAAATTTTGTTCATCGAATCGTCTTAAAAGATCTTGATGAAGTGGTTGGTGTAGATAATATCTATAGATATTTGAGATCCACTTTGACAGTCTCCCCTTTTTCTAAGAAAACTCCCAAGGCAACTCCTGAGTTTGACATTTTTTGGTCTCATTACATTGAGAGGATTCGGCCTTATGAGCCCTCCACTCTATTGCCAGAATTCTATTTTTCTCAAGAGAGCTCGAGTGGAGAAACTGATCAAATCTCTATGTAGCCTGTAGGGTCTTAGCCAAAGAGAAAGAAGAAAAAAGATATTCCTCTTGACAAATTTGAAGCCAATCAGTCAATTTTAGATTTTGAGAAATTCTATAAAATTAAATGGATTCCAAATAATAGATGTATGATAGATGACATAGAAATGGCAACAATTCAATTAAAAGCCAAAAAATTTGACAAGATCTTAAGGAAAAACAAAGATAAAATTCTCTAGGGTCAGAGAATAAATCAAGTCAAGTTCTATTTTGCTATTGAGAGGTGATTGTCCAAGCATCGACCTATAACTCCAACGGCCGAATTTGGGATTGCTGATCTCCTGGAACCTGCTCAAGCTCCTGCCTCTACCCATGAAGTTACTTTAGTGGGAAAAAGAGCCAGTAGAAAATTTGCTAATCATTTTAAATGAATAGTTTGGCTGATGTCAACCTACTCCACAGGTACATTTCCAAATCTTTTCCTAATAAGCACGTTTCCTTTCTTGACTTAGTTAAATTTGTCCTTTCTTTTTAGGTGCTCCAAGTTATAAGGAACGCCCTCTAGAGCCGCTTCCAGAAATTCCTTCTTCTGATGAGGAGCCTGCAAAAGGGCAGAAAAAGCATGGTCAGCCTAAGGTTGCGGTCCCCTCCAAAGCTGGTTGAAAGAAAGCAAAGAAAGGAGATGATATTGAGGAACTATTCGCCTCAATCTCCCAATCTCAAAAAGGATCCGGAGCCAAATCTGTTCAGGTTTCTAGTTCCTCCATTGCTAAGCCTCAATAGACCGAATCACTCCCACTTCATGAAGAGGTGATAGAGGACAAAGAAGAAGAAATACTCCTGCCCGTGATTGATCTCACTGAGAAGACTTCTTAGTCGAATGCTGCTTCTGATTCTTCACCAACAATTGCTCAAGCTCTAGCCCTAACTGAGCCAAGCAAAATTTCCTCCTCCCTGGCCATTCTACAAAGGCTAAGGTCTTTGATGAAAACAAAATCAGCATCACTAACGGTCTCCTCTTCGCCTACTCTTTCTAATTCTTCAAAGACCTGAGAAAGCGAAGAAAATTCTCAATTCCCTGATAACTTCCCCACTATCCTCTACGCATGCTCAATAGTCTGTTATCGTACAAGCAGTGAGCACTTCACTCATTGACCCTAGACTGCACCCCAGGATTATCGGCCAACCTGCAGGGTTTTAAAGAGCAAATGAAGCCGATCTTTTCTTCCTTCACTTCCGTCCAGCAGGAGAGTAAAGAGAATAAATCTTTGCTTTATAAGGTCAAGTCTCTCCAGACCAAATTAGATGATGAATTCGCCTTGGCCGAAAAGCTGGAGAAGGCCTTCAAAACAGGCGAATTAATCATAAGTGCCCTTGAGGGTGAAACAAAGGAGCTTGAGAGACTAGCTGGCCGATAAGAAAGAAAACTTAGCCAGGGCAAAGGACAAGCAATCTGTTATTGTTGAATCTCTTGACCAACGTGTATCCACTGCCAACAAACTGGTTGAAGAATTCCAGCTTTATGATGATGAAGAAGTGATTGAACAAAGGCAGGCCGAGATTGAGAGCAGGCTGTAGGCTGTCGAAGCTGACTGGGTCAAAGTGAAAGGAATTCTGACGCTTGATTCCTCTGTTACTTCCTCAAAAAATCTTTGAATATTGTTCACTGGCCAATATGTAGTTTTAAATTTTCTGGGATGTAATTTGGCCATAAGGCCTTGCGCAATATTTTTCTTTTATTTCCTTAACTCCATTTGGTTCGGCCATGGGGCCGGACTTTATAATTTTTTGTGGATGCGTGGACTAGATACAATTTTGATATTCGGCCATGTGGCCAGAACATATGTTTATTTAACTTAGTGAATGCAAATTTCTTATCTTGATCTACATTCGTACTTATCAATTGCATTTGACATTCTCCCACATTGTAGGGTAATACTTTTTAAGAAAACGACCATTTACAGGCCGATCATGGATGTCACCATCCATACTTTGTAAGTGATAGGCACCACCTTTCAACACTTTGAAAATCTTGAAGGGTCCTTCCCAATTAGGAGACCACTTCCCATATTTGGGATATTTTGAACCTATGGGTAGGATTATTTTCCAAACCAACTCATTTTCAATGAAATTTTTAAACCGAACTTTCTTGTCATAGGCTCTTTCAATTTTTCTTTTTTAGGCTTGTAAATGATCCAAGGCCAGTAATCTAACATTGTCCAGATCATCTAATTCGGCCATCATGGCATCGTAATAATCCAATTCACTTAGATTATTTTGTTTAGCAATTCTCAAAGATTGAACAGTCACCTCCATAGGCAAAATTGCATCATGACCATAGGTCAGGGCGAATGGTGTGGTACTTGTGCTAGTTCTTTTAGAATTTCGATAGCCCATAATGTTTCTGAAAGTAATTCATGCTATGCTCAAGGGTTCTCCTCAATCATTTTTTCAATATTTACTTTTAGAATTTTATTTGTTGATTCGGCCTGTCCATTGGCTTGAGCATAATAGGGCGTTGAGAGTATGATTTCGAAACCATACTCCTCAGCAAACGCCCTTACTCACTGCCAGTAAATACTGTACCTTGATCAGCAGTGATAGTTTGAGGTAGGCCGAATCTATGTATGATATTTTCTTTAATACATTTTATTACTTCGGTCTGAAGAGACCGATGGCATTGGGATTGCTTCCACCAATTTCGTGAAATAATCTGTTCCTACTAAAATAAAAGCATCCCTTTTTTATGACTTGGGGTAAATTTTACCAATTACATCCATTGCCCACCCTCTAAATGGCCAAGGCTTGACGATGGATTGCAACCTTATTGTAGATGCATGCTGCACTGGCCCATGAATTTGACAGGCTTGATAGCCTTTAGCATACTCTAAGCAATCTTTCATAATATTCGGCCAGTAATAGCCGTACCTTCTTATGAGCCATCTCATTTTAATACCAGCTTGGTGTGCGCCACAAATGCCCTCATGAACTTCGGCCATGACTTGCATTGACTGAAACTTAGAAAGGCATAAGCACAAAAGGCCATCCACATTCTCTTTATACAATTCGTCGTCTAAAATGACAAACTTTAAAGTTCTTTTCCTGACCTTATACTCGGTCTGAATTGATGGATTTTATAAGTATTTTATGATTGGAAATCTCCAATCATCTTGAGCGACATCTAATGATAACACCAGTTCATTAGGGCTGAACCTAGTTGCAAAGGATGTTTCCAACCTTTGTTCTATTGTTATCGTTCTGGAAAGGACACTTAAAGGGATCTTCAATCCAGAAGCTATCTGAGCTAGTTCATTTGCTTCATTGTTTTCTTTTCTTGGGACACATTTAAATAAAACATTAGCAAATAAACCTAACAAATGTTTGGCAATTCTATTGTATTCGACCAGAGAATCACTCATACATTTGAAGTCACCAGATAATTGTTTTAAAATTAATTGGGAATCCTCAATAACAAGGACACTTGAGACATTCAAATCCACTAATAAACCGAGGCCGATAATGAGAACCTCATACTCGGCCTGATTGTTTGTACAATCAAAATCTAATTTAAATGAGAATTGAGTCTTTTGTTCGTTGGGGATACCAGAACTACGCCTACTCCAACTGATTCCTCAGTCAGAGACCCATCAAAAAATAGGATCCGTAGAACCAGGGAAATACACCTAATCTCCATGGTTGGCAAGATTTCAGGGACTTCTCCCAAATTGGGATGGCTGGCTAGGAAATTGGCTAGTGCTTGGCCTTTAATCGCCTTCTGGGGAGTGTATTGCAGACAAAATTCAATTAAAGCTAACGACCATTTTGCAATTTTTCCCCTTACAATCGGCCTACTCAATATGTACTTAGCCTACATCAGTCTGATATATTATATAAACCAAAACAGGCAACATGTAATACCTTAACTTAATACATGAAAAGTACAAAGCCAAACATAGTTTTTCAATCGGTGTGTATCTACACTCGATTTCATTTAACAATTTACTAAGAAAATAAATAGCCTGCTCATGTCCATCATCTCTTATCCTAGGCCAACAATGCTCTAATGGATTCTTCAGCGGCCGATATATACAACTTCAAGGGCTTTCCCTGCTTGGGGGGCATTAACACCGGCGGCTTTGTAAGATATTCTTTCAGCTGGTCGAATGCTTCCTGATGCTGCCTATCCCACTTGAAATCGTCCTCCTCCCGTATCTTCAGTAGAGGAGAGAAGGCTTTGGTTCGCCCTGCACAATTAGAAATAAAACGGCACGAGAAATTAACTTGACCGAGAAATCTTTGAAGTTCTTTTTTATTAGATGGTGGTTTTGCATCAATAATTGCCTTGGTTTTATTTTTATCAACTTCAATCCCCCTTTGGTGAACAAGATAGCCTAGGAAGTTCCCAGCAGACACACCAAAGGCACATTTTAAGGGATTCATTTTTAAACTATGGGCACTGCATTCTTTCGAAAGACTTCCTTAGATCGGTCATATGAATGTCTAGATTTGAAAATTTAACCACCACATCATCTATATATACTTCCATAAATTTTCCTATCATATCATGGAAAATATAATTCACTGGCCCTTTGGTAAGTTGCCCCAGGATTTTTTAGGCCTGAATGGCATTACCACCCATTCAAAGGTTCAATGCTACCTGGGCACCTAAAGGCTGTTTTTGATACATCATCTTCAGGCTATAAAAATTTGATTATAACCCGAATGACCATCCATGAAAGACAAGACTTTGAACCCAACTGCAGCATCGACTAACATGTCAACCATAGGTATAGGGTATTCATCTTTCGGAGTGGCTTTGTTTAAATCCCTAGAATCTATGCATACTCTTAATTTTTCGTTCTTTTTCAAGATTGGAACAATGTTTGAAAGCCAATCCACATACTTGGCCATTCTAATGAACCCAGGCTTTTAATAGTCTCTCTATTTCTTCTTTCACTCTAAGATGAATTTCTGGAGCCATTCTCCTAGGAGGTTGTTTATATGGTTTAAATCCTCTTTTGATTGGCAATTTATGCTCAACCAATTTTCGGTCTAACCTAGGCAATTCATCATAATCCCAAGCAAAACAATCTTTGAATTCTTTTAGTAAACTGATTAATTTTTCTTTCCAGCTCTTTGGTAAGTTTTGATTAATAAAAATCAGCTTTGAATCTCCTAGTAATTTTACTTCTTGCAAGGGGTCTATGACTTAGGCTTTTTCATCACTCAACTTCCTAAGCTTTGGTTGTAATTCTTCCAGAGTGATTTCATCTGCATCTTCTCTAACACAATCTGCCAAATTGGCCGATTCATTGATTTCTGCCATATAAGATTCTATTCTCTGCATGGCTTCTTGATATGCTTGGATTTCAAAATTCATTAAAACTTTTGTTTTCACGTGCGGTCTCTTGTGAGGCCGAATTTACATGGCAACCTCCATCCAACATTAGTGAAGCGACCTTAAAGGGTCGGCCATGTTTATCACATCCTGAAAATTCCACGGGTTTTAAATTCTTATCATAAAGAACAGCTTCCGCAAAGTTGGTTGTTAGAGCGAATGAGTGACTATCAGCCTAAACTACTTCAGTCTTTTCTCCATTCCAAATCATCAAATACTAATGAAGTGAAGATGGGACGCACATGTTTGCATGAATCCAATCGCGGCCTAACAATGCATTATAATTTGAGGCCGAATTCATGACGAAGAATGCCGTCATTTTAGTTTTATTTCCTACAGTTACCTCCATAGGAATAACTCCATAGGAATAACTCCTTCAGGTTTTACAGCTCCACCTATGAAATTTACTATTGAAACCTCTGCAGGTAACAAATCTTTTTCTGTCTTTCCTAATTTCTTCATGATCGAAACTGGCATGATGTTCACAGAGGCCCCATTATCTACCAGAACCCTTGAGATTGGTTTCCCATTGAAATGGGCTTTAATATATAAGGGTTTCAAGTGTTTAGCCATGTTTTCACTGGGCTTGGTGAAAGTAATACTTTCACTAGGTAGCTTAGTCTGAGCAGACCGATTTGGAGTTTCTGAAATTTCATTAATTGAGAGCTTTCCCTCAAAGCCAACATCAACATCATCGAAAGACAAAGTCTGGCCTTCTTTGGCTTTAAAATCAGTAGGTAAAATAAAAACCATATTTACCTTGAACTCTAACAGGTGGAAGAGAACCTGAACTGAATGGTGTCATCATCCTCAACGTCAAAATCATCAGCTTCTAGGATTTCATCCTCCTTGCACTTCTCGATAGCTACTTGAAGAGACTTCTTTTCCTCCTCAATTGCCTCCAAACGTTTCCAAATATTGGCCCGAATCTGGTATCCTCCTGTCTTCTTGATCAGCTTTCTTTTTTCTTCGGCTTGTATTCTTTGATGCCTCCTTTTCTGGGTACGAGTCATTTCAAGCTTACCGAACTTTGGGTGACGAGCCTGAGCCCACTTCTCTGGCTGAGTCGGTTTGGGCTTCACCATTCTGGGCTTAATTAAGTTGCGCAAATCACCCTCAACGGTCCCAGAACTAGATGCTTGACCTTTTTTCATTTTATCGGCTTGATTGCCTTTGGCCTGATAATCATTTCTCACAGTGATTTGTAAACCTTAACCTTTTGAATATTCATCAGGTCGAATTCTTTTATTGCTGTCATCAGTCTTCCGATAACCCTTCCTCAAACTCCTAGTATGCTCTTCATTATCTTCTTGTATTATCTTCTTTTTCTCAAGTCTAGCCTTATACAGGCTACTTGATCTGAATTTTTGTTAATACTTGTTCCGCCTCCTGGCCGCAGTATTTGCGACTTCGGCCTCATTAAGGCCCCTAACTTGTAACTCACCTCTATAAATGGAGACTTCAACATCTCCAATCACAGCTTTCTTCAAATTCCCAAGATTATACTGGGGCATTACCAATTTGCTGTAACATCCTTGGCAATAAATTGGGTGACCATAAATGTCACTGAGATGCTCTATTGCGACTTTAGTCCATCTCTTGACAGCACTGGAATACAGCCTCCCAGAATAAACATAAGTCTCACTCTCAACCTTAGGTATAAAAGAGACCGATTTTACTGCTTCATTTCTCTGTTGAGGAGCCTGCATAATAGTTTTCTCTTATCCTCTGATTTCTTTTCAGCATTTTTGATCTCCTTGGTTGGGACATCAGAATCATGCACCTGCAAAACAACTATATTAACTGGAAACTCAAAAGGAAATGGGTTTTCATCAACTTGATGAATAGTTTTCTCCTCGGCGAATTTCAATTTTTCATTATTAATTGACCTTTGAATGGCATCTCTCAACACAATACAACTATTTGTTGGATGTGTCCAGCAATCATACCATTTACAATATTTTTTGTCTTTCGTTTCTTTGGCAGATGGAATTTTATGCCCATCTGGCAGCTTAATCTGCCCATCTTTTAATAATAGGTCGAATATCTGCTCTGTTTTAAAGAGGTCGAAATCGTATTTCTTATCCCTAAAATTGTTTCCATTTTGGTTACCAATATTTGGTCTCCTCTGAAAATTTTGTTTTAACTTTGTACCTTAGATTTTACCAAGGCCCCTATATGTGTAAGGCCGATTAATATTTAATTCGGCTAATGCAATTTCTTCTTCAGTTTCTTCATTTTCTTCCATGGCTTCAATCTGAGCCACTTCCTATTAGGGTTCCTATAATAAGTTCCCCTTGAGGAAACCCTTCTTTGATTCTCTTCTTCGAGAATTCTCTCGTACTTGGACACTACGGTCATCAGATGGCCTAGGTCGAAAAAGTCTTGACCGATGAACTTCTTCCTATTCTCCAGATTAAGTCCACTAATCACCATTTTGACACAATCAGACTAGTGCTAAATTTGACCTACACCGATATTGGGCATTGCGGAATCTCTGGACAAAGGTATCGACCCTCTCACCAGGTTCCTGGCACATTCGGGCTAAATCAGCGACCGTTATTTCGGTCTCAGCTTGCAGAAATAAGTATGGAAAAGAGACTCCATTTCCTACCAAGTTGTGATTGACCCTGATGATAAGTTAATATACCAATTAAAGGCCCAACCAGTTAAAGAACTTGGGAACAACCTCAGTTTTAAATAACCACTGCTACTTGCTTCACCACATTGGCACGTGAATCGGCCAACATGTTCAAAGGTCGACTGTTTATCTTCTCCTAAAAACAATATGAAATCAGGGAACTTGAAACCTCTAGGGAATTCGTGGAGCTGGTCGATATAATCAGGATAAGGGCTACTATAAGCTGTTCTAATTGGTGGTTGACCTGCTCCTATTTGCTCCCTAACAATATTGGCAATCTCTTCTCTAAAATTGTTTGGATTGTCCCTTAAATTAGTTTGGAAGGTCTGAGTAAGGCCCTCTTGACCAGTATAATTATAAGGGACTTCATTTGAACCCCCATAGTTCCCAGCCGCGGATCGGCCTGTTCTAATTGGAATATCGTTTGGATTTCCAAGCATAAAATTGTTATTTCGACTCGGATCAAACGAGTCATTCAACATTTGATTGTAAATTTGCCCCTCGGGCGAAGCATAGAACACATTGTCCCTAATTCCACTTGTTCTAACTGTGAACCCATGAAAAAGTGCGGCGCCCACAAGGGGTGTTTGGCAAAAGATGGGTGAAAGACAACAAACGAAAAGAAGTCGCCACCTCATTTTTTTAGGGAAAAGAGGAAAACCATAAAAATGTTTTATTTTCAAAACCACATGACTCCATTAAAGGAAAATCAAAGTCTTTAAAACCTAGAAAATTGGATTCGGGGGCTAAGTTACGACGTGGGAAGGTTCTGGGCAAAGCCCATAGGCACCCACATCGCCCGAGTTGGTCTCTTAATTTGATTGGGCTAATTTAAGATCTTTTTCACTCAAATATCATTATATATCATCACAAGGCAGCATGCATATCATATATTCCATCTAATCATCCATGCATAATCAAACAAATAAAACGAAATAGAAAAAAAAGAAAAGAGAAGAAAAGAACCTAGGATGCTTGGATCCTAGAACGGACTTGAGCCTTAAAAAGAGCGCTTACGTACCATGCAGCGAAATACATAGATCAAAGTCCACGTAGTTCGAAAAGAATAGGGTTACAACCTAATACAAACCTATGGTAAAAACCCTAGGTTTCCTTGTTCGAAAAATGTATTGAATAATGCCACAATTAAAAACTTCCACAAGAGGAAACTTTTATAGAAAACCAGAATTATATTGATAAAGGAAACCTTTGATAGTTACTATGTGTTCGTATTAAGAAATAACCCTAGGAGGGAGAAGAGAAAAGAAAGAAAAAAGAAAGGTGAATTAGGGCACCTTCAAACCCACTTACCTGAGCACAAAAGCTCCAAGCATTAGCAATTTCAAGCAATAGCAGCCCTATTTGCAATAGGAGAAGCATTGTACCTATTTGCACCCTTACAAGTACACAAAATCATGCAAAGAGAGCAATATACTAATCTAGACAGAACCATAACAAGGCCTAAAATTATCCATTTATCATGCAAATAACAAGAATAATGAATAACTAAGGACTCTAACTCAATCCTACATGCAATGACCTGACTACCATGCATAAAAAAAAAACCTATGAGAAACATGCTAACAATCATGAGAGACTCCAATAATATCAATAAACATGATAACTAAGTCTATTCTTGCCACAAAGATGATATTTTATGTAAAATATGAAGATAGACCTTCCTACGGCGAGCTTTCTTAAGCGAAACTATCCTAAGATAATTTCACGTAAAAAAGTCACTATGGGGAGGTGCAATCATCATATCCTACGTAAAATATATATATTAGAACATAATAGAAGTGATTTCATGCTTAAACACATCACAGAAAGCTCTCATGCAAAACCTTACTTAACAAAAAGGATAATTATCCTTAGAAAAGGATAATATCTCCAAAAACCCTATAAAATCTACTATATGAATGCAAACCTAGCATGATTCAACTATATGCAGCATATATAGAATGACTATGATGAGAAACAACTCACAAAGCTAAGCTAAGCATGCTATATGAAACCTGTGTGATTTTAGGGTTATCGAAACCCTAATCTCACAACTATCCATAAAAACCTATGAAAAGACTCTAACACATGCTCAAATCATCATGAATATCATTTATATCATGTATATTAACTAACAGGAGCATCAATTCATGACAATAATCACAGCAACCTAAATATGTGAACTATGCATGATTTAAGAGGATAAGAAGAACAACACTATCGAATCCGTAGTAAACCAGGGATTATCAAGCATATAAGCCATAAATCATCTCAAAATCATTCATAATGCATCCTAAAAACATTGAACTATCCTAACATGTGGAGTTACATCATGCACTAGAACTATCATAGAAGAAGAAGGAGAAGGAGAAGGAGAAAACCCACACTCAGCATTAAAGAGACATGCTTACCTATTGTAGAACCTTCCTTGTCTTCAAACTCCTTGTTTCCTTGCTTGCTTGGGGTTGAAGAATCTCCTCTTGATGTCCTTCTAGCTCTCCAAACTCGTAGCTCCCTCTCTCTTTAAGTATAAAGTGCAATTAACCTCCCCCTATGTGCTGAATATCATGTCCTTTATATAGAGAACTGACCCCCTAAACCAATGGCTAAGATTAATTCATTAAACAATGATCCTAGGACAATTAGAGACTCTCTTGGTGCTCAAACAACTTAAACTTACACACTCCTAAGATAAAACAAGTTGTAATGGTAGAGGAAACCGTCAAAAGAGGGAGAGAAGAGTCAGAATTTGAGTTGAGGACGGACTCTCTCGGATGACCAACTAGCCCTGGACAGTTAGCCGTTTGGGATTGGATGGCTGACCGTCCAGCCCTGGACGGTTACCTGAGGCCTTACTCTAGTCCGCTTCGGTTTTGACTCCTACTCAATGTAGAAGTCCTAGAATGTTCAAATTAAGTCCGATTTTGACGAAATAAAAGCCAAAATGACCGTGTTTTGAAAGGGAACACATTTTTAGGTATTTTAGGACAAAAATCCTTAACCATGGGTGCATGGTTAGGTTTTACAAAGGTGGTTAACCATGGTGCCTCATCGTCGCTAAGTTGGGTTTGTACATAAGGTCGAACTGAATGCTTTCCCAATCGAAATTCGATCTTTCTAAACATACCTAGGATGTAAATAAAGCCCAATTGAAGTCAAATGAGAGAAAATTGGTTGGCTCTTATGAGTCAATTTAAGCAAACCAAGAAAGAGTCTTTTAGCCAACCCGAACCATTATGAGCCGAATTGATCTTAAACCATTAATTCATGAAATTGAACCTATATATAGACTCTATGTACTCATATGAACTCAAGGGAATGACTCGGGATTCATTTCAAGGTCAAATGGAAAATATACGGCTTAAAAGACGATTATGCCCTTAAAGTCGCAAAAGTTCTTATTGACTATCGAAATGAACTCCAAATCGCTTCAAAATTCATACACATGATATTCAATGCCATAGAAACTCAATGCAAAAGACTAGACTCGAAAAGGACTCAAAATCCTACATGAAATGATATGTCTGGGCGTGCCAAAAAGTGTTTCCTCCCAAATTTTGATTCTGAGGATTGGGTTGCGCGAGCGTGCCAGCCACTAAACTGTAACGAATTGCAGGTTCTACCTTGCCTTGAATGGCCTCAAGGACTTTTCTGTGACAAGTAATCAAGATAAATAAAATAATAACAGAAACTAAAAGCGTGTGCACCCCTTTGCCTTGAATGGCCTCAAGGACTTTTCTGTGACAAGTAATCAAGATAAAACCTCCATTGCCGATACCCCTTTGCCTTGAATGGCCTCAAGGACTTTTCTGTGACAAGTAATCAAGATAAAACCTCCATTGCCGGAAAAAATGGATGTTGGGATCTACGACGAACGTTGACGCCGGTAGCCATGGTGATCTCAAGACCCCCAAAGCGTTAACACCGTGAAGCTGAATTCCCTATTAAAACGATTGTGTTTGGAGTCGTTTCAGCCACAACTGTCCATTGCAACTCATTTGCCATATGTCGCAATCTCAACGGGTACTACACCATGCAGTAAAAGGTGCCAATTGCATCAAATCCAAATCCTGAAAAAAAAAAAAAAAAAAAAAAAAAAAAAAAAAGGTCAAAATTGGAATGTATCAAAACTTGGGTAATAGCTTCAAGATCCTCTAAACATTTTGCATTGAATGGATCCACATTGACATAATTCCATTCGCAACTTCTTTTGGTTGACTGTAAAATTAATAATGAATGATTTAGATATTACAAGAAAATTTTATATGAGAAAATATGGTTGGTACTAATTAATAGATCGAATAGAACTACTACTTGATAGTAGAATACGAACCTGAAAGTAAAAATTTTACTCGATATCTGAGTAAGACACTATATTATTGTTATTTATTTATTTATTTTTAGGGCACCCAAAGAAAAGGACAAAGGAGAAAAGAAACAAAAGAGAGTGGAAGAGAGTAGGAAAATTAGAGAATAAATAAGAGATAGGAAAAGAGCGTTGAGTAGATTATAGGGAGAAGAATAATATGATGTCTCTAAGCATCTCTAGCCCTTACCCTTTTTTTTACTCAAATCTGAGTAAAAAAAAGGGTAATCCCCAGATTTGATATGGAGCTCTCCAACCCTATACTCAAATTTTGACTTAATTTTTTTTTTAAAATTCCTAACTTATCCTAAAGTCTCTCAAACCCTTCACTCTCCTCTCTCACTCGTATCTCTCAAATTTGTGATTTCTAATCCCTCTCTTTCTCTTCTCTTTCTCTCCATTTGCAGAACTGACTCTCTAAATCCTAAAACTCTCTCCAACCAAATCTAAGAACTAAAACAGGAGAACGAACTAGAACCCTAAAAATCCATTCCTATTCGTGGTTGGGTACCTTCTCCTTCTCCAACAAGAATCGCACCATTATCACCGTCAAACCCAACAAAGCTCCTGGCAGCTTGAAGACAAACAGGGAAAGAGAAAAGGAGACAGAACCTTTTCCATCCAAGAACATCAAGAAAGATAGAGAAATGAGTCTCCGACAATATATCCGGTGAGTTTTCGACCAAATATAGCTATTGAAACTTCTAACTGGTTTGCCCCTCATATTTGAGTATGGTTTTGATGTCCACCAGATTTGGAGAAAAATCTGACTATTCCCAGATTTGATATGGATTTGAGTATAGGGTTGGAGAAGGTTTTTGACATTTTTTACTCAAATTTAAGTTTGATATGGGTTTTGAGTATGGGCTTGGCTAAAATGTTCTATTAATATATATTGGGCTTAGAAACGTATACAGAATATTCGATCAAAGCCAATAGTCTAATGCTGTTAACGTTTAACGGTCACATGCATTAAGACCACAATGGTAATAAAATAATAACCGGAACAAAATAATGACCATAATGATAACAAAATAATGACAAAAAAGTAGAAACAATCATATTAGTAAAGTTTTAAACCTTTCAAAAAAAAAAAAAAAAAATACTTCATTTTTTCAACATTGAATTGGTGCCTCCTGATGTAATTTTGTCGTAACCATCTATTTTGTTATCTCATGATGCAAAGGAGGGGAGGCATTGATTTACCTCATACATCCTATCCGATATAAGCGCCATTCAGTGAGCATACAGTATTTTTGCATTTTCTTGAAGGACTCCGTCCGTATGTGGAGACCCAATTGAGTATCCCTATAAGAAGAGTTTGTCGAAGAATATTATACTAAAATATCTCAATGTAGTTGTTTTTAAAAAAGATCATAGACCATAATGCATCAAGGAATTGTTCATAAACTTTATAAAGTAACTAATAATAGATTAAGGTCCCATTTGGATAAGTTTCTACTTTCAGTTTTTTATTTTTAAAAATAAAAAAAATAAAAAAATTTGATAGGTTTATATAGTGCAAAATTTTGGTAATTACTTTTAAAAATTGAGACAACAAAAATTTTTACTACTTCAATTTTTAAAAGTAGCTATCCGAATTTTTCACAATCTAAACTTTTATTTTGATTTTTTATTTTTAGAGTAAAAATGTAGAAGTAGAAACTTATCCTAAGGGGGCCTAAATATATGCATTCAAGCTTATAGATCATTACTTTGAGATTCATCCGTGGCTCGAGTCCAACCTCATTACCTGCAGGCCCATATATAATTACCAACACACACCGGAGCATAGTGTCATTGACAAAGGACTTCAATGATTCAAAATTGAATGAAGGATACATAGGGTTTGAATTGACAAAGCTTTAATTCGGGTGATCTTAGTGAGTCATTACCATCCACTATTTCTTGGACGATGATTGGCGTTACTAACCCCGAATATGAAGCACCACCAATGAAGAGTTGATTCATGATGAAATTTGGGTGCCCTATTAGCCACTTCATCACAGATTTATACGCATAACACAACTAAACCATTCAAAATCCAAGGAACAACCAAACAGGCCGTATGGGTATAATACTAATGCTGGTAATCCACCTTTGTATTTTTTTGTGTTGAAAGCTAACGGACCTGGATAGTAACGAAAACATCGAAATGTCATTTATGATAAGTGTAATCTGTTTATAGCCTAAGCTATTAGGTGTAGCTCAAATAGGTATGCAGACGGGCTTACAAGGAAAGCGAATTCAAGAACAAGAAGTTGCATACCATATATGTTTATTAAGTTTCCAATCCAATAACTTAAACTATTAGGTAGGGATACAAATAGGTACGTATGAAGACATGTCAAATCCAGTATTTAGGCGGTGTGGGATTTTTCTAACATAAATCATGTGCGCTTGAGGTTGATATCATCATAATTTGTTGCACCATGAGTTAATATGCCTACGATGTGATGAAGAGCCTACATCCTTACATATACACACATATGTATAATTTTTTTGATTGGTCGAAATACAAGAAGGTAATTACACATCAATACATTGACTACTGACTTAACTAAGAATGAGTACTAGCTGTAATTATTTGCCCGTAACCGGACCAATCTGTAATTCCCTCTAATTGTTCCCTGTGGAGGACCATGGGTAAAGGATTGGATCTAATAATGGATATGAGAACTTTACTTACCAACTCAGCACCATTAGATCTAAGCCAACAACTTGGATTAATTTATCCCTCAAATTAAGTTGACTGATGGTCCTCAACGAAGAACAATTGTGCATATATATATACCTAGCTGTTTTATGTTGCGCATGTGCATTTTCTTTTTATTTTTTATTTTTTTATTTTATTGGTTTGACGGTCAGGGTGTTCGGACTAGCTTGTGCGCACATCGATTAAATCCCTCCTCGGGCGATCTTAAGGGCGCACTCCCCCACATCGGCTTGTTGTGTATGTGCATTTTCGCATTATGTCTTCTATGTTAGACTCTAATTAAAATCACAAGGAATCCATGATGGGTACCCAAATTTTGGTTTGACCTCCAATTCCCATCAAATTGGTTCCATTGTGTTCATTTGACACTAAGGATGCTATCCGAAGGCTTAATTTGAAGTTTGGTAGGCCTTGAGATTAATTTGGTCAAGGATGATTTCTAGTGGGCCTAGTTAGTAATCATTTTTCTTTGGTTTTCCTAAAATTGGTTTTCAATTCAAGTCCAATTTTTAAGCTAATTGTCTTAATTATGTTCACTAAGTCTTGATAAACATTTTTGAAATATTTAAAACAATTTCTGAAAAGTTTTTGTTGTAAAAATAGCTGAATTGGGAAGCAAACCCTCTATTTACCCTTATTTAATTTTGCGTTTTTGACCTTGATGAGCTGTTTTCTCTTAATTTATATGACTAATTGACTCAAATCGAAGCATTTAATTATTATTTTTTAGATGTTAACATGTGGAATTTTGAATTAAGAACATTATAAAAAAAGAAAGGATGAATTCGGACTTTAAATGAAGATAGGTCTTTTTACTAATAGAGATGAAGTAGTTGTACTCGAATGGGTGTGCGGCCCATCAGTGAAGGTGGCCAATTGGTCACTTTAACTTCTGCTTATCTTTTGTTTTGAGTCTATTTTCTCAACTTTTTTTAATTTTTATCGACTTTCGAATATTTTGAGATAATTATTACTTTGAGAGGACTAATATGGACCCTTGAATTATCCCTAAATCAAATGAATCCTAGCCATCCATTCCACCAAGTTTTGAACCCACCCCCCCCCCCCCCCCCTCCCCCCTCCCACACACCAAGTCTTCATTTTTTTTTTCCCCTCGTGGTTGGATCAAATTGATTATTTTAAAAAAATTAAGTAAAAAAAAATCAAAATATTAGGTACGTATGAATTAATGTTAAATAAAAAAATAGCGGTCATAATCTCAATATTTAATGTTAAATCAGACTCCTATCAACTATTTGCTCCATGGAATCCTCTATCACAATTAAATATTAGGTACACTTGAATTAAGAAATAAAATCTGATGGTTGATATATTGGTACATAGGACCATTATAGGCCAAGATTTGTAACACATTTTAGAGACTACAATTGAAAAATTTGAAGAGATAAAGTCATCAGTCCCGGTTAGGTCTCATCATTGGGCCGGGCTTGGGCGGGCTTCGACTTTTTCTTTTGATTTTTTTTTCCAAGCTAGGCTGGGCATTGAGCTAGGCCATTAGGGCTTGTACAATTCATCGGGGACATGTGATAAAAAAAGAGGGCGGCTGTTACAACCTTTCAACTTTATTTGTAAACCTCACTTCTTTTCACTTTTTAAAATGTTATGAAAAATATAAAAAGTTTTTTATGAAGACTGGCCTTGTAATCTACTAGAAAACAACATTTTGAACAATTTTATAGAATAATTTTTTTTGTAAAATATGTTGTTTAAGTGGATTTTTTGGCTATTTATAATTTTCGTTTATGTAAAAATGAATAGAGACTGTAAATGGACAAAAAAATCCTCTTAAACGACAGATTTTTGAAAAAATTTCTTTTACAAAGTTGTTCAAAATGATGTTTTCTAATAGACAACGTAGCTGGTTTTCATAAAAGCTTTTTATATTTTTCAAAAAACCTTGAAAAGTAAAAAGAAATAAGGTTTACAAATAAAGTTGAGGGGTTGCAATAGCTGCAATCTTACAAAAAATGTGAAGCCTAGGCCCAGCCCACAGGCTTGGGCTTTTTCGGGCTTTGAGCATGGGCCTAGGCATGGGCTTCAAAAATTACCTTTTGGTGATCAATTTCCAACGTAATACCAAAGCAGAGCAAACTGGTGGTCACTTTGTATCAAGTTGATGATAAATTCGTAGTAAATTGATAGTAAATACCCTTTTATTGGTATTAATCTGTGAACTAGTCACCAAAGGTACTTTCTTAATGAAGTCATAATTCCAATATGCTGCCATAGTGCCAGGCTTGGGACAGGCTCAGACTGGGCTACCCATGGTTTAGCCCAAGGATATTCGGGCTTGGCTCGGGTCAGGCTCCCACTAAAGGCCCAGGCCTAAGTTTTTCTTTTCACATTGAAGCATATTCAAGTTTCAACAAAAAGAGTTGATGGCCAATTGATTGCTTTCATTTATCCTTTCTGTAAGCCTATTGTTTGACTTACCAAAGGGAAAGTTGGGTCATTTTCGCAATATCATACACCATATTAATGACTTTCATTACATGGTTAGATGAATGAATAGAGCTTGTTTGTTGGATTTATGGATGGACCGTGCATCAGAAGATGCTAGTCTTCTACTTCTTCTTCTTCTTCTTCTTCTTCTTCTTTTTATTTTTTATTTTATTTTTTTTATAAATCTTTTGGGTACATTGGGAAGGGTTCGAACCCTTAACCTAACCTACTCCTACCCTTTTCCTCACTAGGTTAGGCCCAATGGCTTAGAAGATGCTAGTTTGCATGCATCCAAACTTCCTCCTAAGTAGGCCTAAAATACCCTTTTTTTGCAAAAAAAAAAAAAAAAGAAAAAGAAAAAAAAAGAAGGAAAACAAAGAAAAAGGGTTACCCGTATTTGAGAAGAACAAGAAAGCTTATCAATCTGGTAAAAGAATCCATTGAAAGCGGATCAGCCCGGCCCTCCATTAGTGTAAAGGATAAGTGGATCAATTTCAGGATCCCCCTTGTGACTCCACGAAATAGTAAAATAGTTCCGAATCCTCCATGCTTGCATATCTGAACACAAAAGCACCCCATCGGCTCCCCGTTTCCCACTACTCTACACAATAGTACAGTATAAGAAAAATGGTACGAATTTTTTTTTCTTTCTCTATTTCTTTTTATATGGTTGCTGATTTAGAAAACACATCCAAAAAATAAAAAATGGTGCTGAAGCAACAGTTACATTATTATAAAAGAAATTAGAGAATATAAATAAAATATGAATAGTATTACTCAAAAAAGATATATATATATATATACTAGGAAGGGGTCACGTGCAAGGCATGTGAATTTTGGCATTTGCCATTTACTCATTTGATTTTTTCAATTGAGCAGAAGAATAGTTATGTTCACTTACAATTGAACTACATATCTAACCACCAATTACTGATATTGTGGAAGATTGAATATTTAGTTCACACGCAAGAAGAGAGAAAAAAAAAAAAACTACAATTAGATTTCTAAGGCAAAAGTAATATAAAATTAGTTTTATCAAATCATATCCAAATCTAAAAATCTGCTATGATATAACATAAAAATACAAATCAAGAACAACGTGCTTTTAAGTCTTGCCCCCACACCCTACATCAGAATAATTTTGTCAGATCTTCATGCCAATGATACCCAGCTCAAAATCTTACGAATACCTCCACATAAAGTTTTGATTGAATTTTTCAATGACATCGAGAGTTTTCAAAAATTATATCATTAGACAAATTTGCACCACATAATAAAACTAAGCTACTAACTTCAAACATGAAGAAAGTATCCTAACAGGGAACACATCATGTACTACCAATGTTGCTAAAGAATATGGAAAAAGAACTAAAAGACAAAATTTTAGCCAAAAAAAGAAGAAGAAGAATATGCACTTTATGATTTATGCTTCATTCACGAATTGCCATTCTGCTGCAACAGGTTTAGCTACGCATCTTTCTTCTAATCCCTTGCCCACATATGAGCAACTTGAACTTATTATCTAATAAACATAAAATGTCTTGCTACACATCAAATTGAACTTGCTGCAATATATAGTATTATTCTTATATATCAAATTGAACCAAATGAGCATGCTCAACTAAACTTATACACACACACACACACACACACACACATTACCAAAAAAATATATATATGCATATATTTTGTGCAAAGTTTTAATTCATTCCCGAAGTACTATGTGCAATTTTTTTTTTCCTTTTTTGGGGTCATTTATATGTGCAAATTTACATAAAATTCATTAAAGGCACATGTACTTATAATAGTGTAATAGACGCCATGCTAAAAAAAACATTATATTCATTGTAAATTACACAATTCAAAACGCCATTCAACACACTGAACCCCACATGTAGCTTGGGTTCCATTTAGCCATAATCAAACCCATCTTGCTTATATTGCCCAGTATCATTTTGCCACCAACCTCTAAGTATCTGTAGATGGTAAAATAAGTGATTAGTTTAGGTCACTATATAAATATATGGCATGAGACAAGTAGTTTAAGAAATCATTACAAGTCAATTGCAGCATATACAAATCCACTTTTGCAAGTATTAGACAACATCGTCTCACAAAAGCGCAATTATAGCATAGAGGCACAATATTTAGACATTAGCTACTATAGGGAAGATAAATTTTCATCATACTAAAAAATAATGTTTACCTTTTTATTGATTTTATTTTTTAAAAAAATGGGCACGAAAACATGTCACCCCTCATTTTTTGTCTGATCCTCCTCTTTAAATCTCCACACCAATGAAAGTTCAACATAAGCTTCTAATGCTCACATCAAGTTATGTAAGGGAAATTTTAGCATGCTATACTCTTAATCTAAGACTAAATTCACAATGACAAACCTTCACTTCATTGTTAAAATACTTTTCAAGATTATTGGTAGAGTTATCCTTGTTGATATGCCCATTACACATAAAAGTAATTTATGGCATTCATCGCATCAATAGATAATGCTTGATAAAAAAAATCAGCTCAAAAATGACATATCTAATATAATAACATTGAGTAAAACGCATTAGAATTTATTAAACCGAATAGTTAGTTTGATTAAGATCAATAGTCTATTGCAACATATATGCATATGATAGGTATACCTAGGGTGGCGTCTCCTTGACCTTGACAATGATCTCGACCAACAATAAGCTCGACTGTATGAGCTTAAATTGAGTAGTGAAATAGACCTACAATACATTCTCAGCCAAAATTATAAATAAAAAAAACAAAAAAAACCTACAAGTATAGCATAACCATCATCTCAAGTAATACATAAATACATTGTATGTACATACAAATAGATACGAAACCCCTTTGTTTGGTTGCCAAGAAATCAAGGAAAAAATGGAAGGAAATTTTTTTTTTTTGTTGGGCTTCTAGAAAATTGGAAACCCGCCCAATATCAAGTCCTAAATAATGAAAGATTCGAAACTTAAAATTTCCATTTCTTTACAATAATCTTAGCAACCAAACAGAGCATATATTTAAGAAGTTAGATCTGAAATGAAAACATAGTACTGAGAGTATTTTCTTTGTTTTTAGATTCAAAATGCGACTCTAAAAATAGCTAATATTTAACAAATTCTATGGTTGGTTCAAATTTATAATCCAAGCATTATGGTCCATCAGTAGTACCCTGTCAAATTTATAGTCCTAGCATATCTAACAATTTGGTCTCAAGAATCATAACCTTAAGCTTCTTCAATATAATCCTCATTGGTACAATGAGTTCATAAACAAGAAATTTCAAAAAAGGCCGCACATCTCCATTTCAGTATTACAATTTACAAAACATATAAGATAGAAAGAACTTTAGTAAAATGCTTATGATGCATGCTATACTTAATCCAAAACTAAATTCACAATGACCATACCTTTCCTTTATTGTTAAAATACTTCTCAAATCACTAGTAGTTACTCTTGTTGATAATAGAATCTTGGCTCCTAAAGCAATGAAATTCAATTAGCATATAAAGAGAATGTTTGATAAAAAACTCAGCTCATAAATAATATATCTAATATACAATAATGTGTAAAAGGCTTTAGAATTTACTATACCAAATAGTTCATTGATTAAAAACACAAGTCTACTATGACTTCTATGCAGATGATAGATTTACTTGGACTAGCCCCTCTTAGACCTTGACAATGATCTCAATCAAGGACAACCTCTACCAGGTGAGCCTGAATTGGGTGGTAAAACAGACCTATAATTGGAGTGTAACCATCATCACAAGTAATACATATATATAACTATCAATATCAATTATAGTTTCAATTAAACAAAATTATAATTAGGAAAATTTTCATTGAATGGAAACTCACCTTCCTTTCCTTAAGCATGACATCTACCAGAATACAAAGTCAATATATTAGATTCCTTTGAGTATTAGATACACACACACACACACACAGATATATATATATATATATATATATATAGTATATATGTGCAATTATGCATATAGATACAGATCCCCTTTGTTTGGTTGCCAAGAAAACGGGGAAAAAAAGGAAAGAACATTTTTTTTTTTTTTTATTTTTATGTATAATCTCAGGTCCTAAATAATTAAAGATTCAAGAAATAAAATTTCAATTTCTTTATAGTTTTCTAGCAACCAAACAAAGCATAAATTAAAGCATGAAAACAAGCTAGATCTAAAATAAAAACAATATATTGACAGGATAATATTTGATTCCAAAAACAGCTAATATTTGAGATTTAGGCAACATATAAACGACATGAAATCCTGAGACGATCAAATCGAAGCGTACCTATGGGTGGAGAATCGATGTACCTGTAATCGATTCATCGGCAGCTCAATTACCATTGAGTTCCTGGCAATTACACAACATGATTCCATGAAAGGAGAAAATTTTATTTTCGTAGAAGCATAAATGCATCTTCATAGCAGAAATAGAGAGAGAGAGAGAGTACCTAGTTAGGGTTCATCGTAGAAGGGAAACCTTGCGATACTATCAGGGTTGTCATCACAGCACCAAATCTGCTATGGTGTAAAATACACACCTAGAAATAGAGAGAGAGTACATTCTCTCCAAAGCCGAGGACGGAGCAGGTGGAGAGGTGTGGGTCGAAGTGAGGGGGTTGTCCTTCGTCTGATGCAATGAAACAAGGGTGGAGAAGCTACTGGAGACTCTCCAGTGGAGAGGTATGGAATCAAAACAAAAGTGGTCGTTTTTGGTGCAGAGTAATAGATAGATGAAGAGAAGGGTAAAAAGGGAAATGCACTATTGAATCAACAATGAAGGGTGCCATACTCCTTTTTCTTATATATATATATCGAAAAAACTTAACACTCTTACTTCCATCCAACTTAGTTGAAGTAAAATATTTTCTTGACTAAAAGGCTCTTATTACCTTTGTGGGTTTTTTTTTTTTTTTTTCCTTTTAATTTTTTTAATCAGGCAAAAGAATTATTCAAAAATTTTCTTCTCATCTTGTCTTTCTAAGAAGTGGATTATTTATCATTTATCACAAAACAGAGAAAAGAGAAAAAAAGAGGATAAAATTACAGATTGATCCGGGTATGGGCAAATAATTATATATCAATAAAAATTACAAATTAGTAGTCATTCTAGATCAAGTTAGTAGTCATCTACTTAGAAAAAAACAAACAAGTGTGAAAAAGATATTTTAGATAAAATTTTGCTTTCTTTTTTCCAAATATACTTTAGATATTCACCTAGAAAAAAACAAAAACAAAAACTCACCCAGTTTCAAGTGTGAAGGATAGATCTCTAGACAAGCTTGGCAGAGACTTCACGATGGAGCGACAATCATGTTCCTAGAGAAGTAGGAAAAGCAGCAAATGCATACAAGTCCAATTAACGAATTTGGTGGTCATTGATGGCCTAGAGATCGATCGAATGCTCTCATGTACAGCCTCGAGTAGTGTTTTTTTCGACAAGTGTGCCCGACAGAGGAAATTATGTGGTTCCTTTAGAGTTTGGATTCAGTGCTAAGCTTAAAAAGGTCAGTACGATGCTGAGGTGATCTCAGCCGTCCATCTCAGATTTGGACGGTTGAGATTAAAGATGAAAAAAATACCCATAAGGGTATTTAGGTAATTTCACCAACACTTTTTTTATATTTTAATCTCAACCGTCTAAATCCGAAGTAGACGGCCGAGATCACCTTGGCACTGTATTGAGATTTTTATGCTCAGCACTGAATCCGAGTCCGTTCCGATATATATCTTCTACACTCTGCGTGGTTTAGGTGTGCCTATTGGTAATACCTAACAGTCAACCAAATTATCTGTTTTTAAAATAATGCATGTGAAACATGAGACTATGTTTTGTGTAGAGAGAGAGAGAGGCTATGCAAATTAAATATGGAGGATTAGTTTTGTTTGGTTGAGGAGTTTCAAAATAATGGCCTTTTTAAGTGATTGACCATGAAATTAAAAGCCTTTTTAAATGACATTTAGAAAATGTCTTTATCACTAGTGATTTTTTAGTTCGAAAAGGTGTGCCAAACGGTACCTATATAAAAGACGATGTAAAATACCTAATAGTATATAACAAATAAGAGTAGAAATGAAAAAATAATAGCATTTCATAAATTTCAAAAATCAATATGATAACATCAACTACAGTGATACTTCAACTTTTCTTTTAATACAGGATTTGCGCCTTCGATAATGAATACTATGTAATACACAATACAATATAATTGTTTAGTTTTTAATCTACACCACCAAACCCACCTTAAGTGAATATTTTAATATTTAAACATGTAATTTGTTGAGTTCTCATGCTTACATTGTTTTTTCCTCCTTGAACTTTCTACAACTAATTCTGATAAAAGAAAGCTTATTACCTCATTTGTTTGGAAATTTCGCCAACCCCCCAATTTGTCATTCCAGCTGATCGAGAAGCCCATCACCTAAAGGTGCTTTTGTAGTTTTGGAAAGTTTCATATACCTAACCTTCCCCTCCACTTTTTGGAATGAATGAGCAAAAAAAAGAAATTCTTTTCCCAGTTATTCAATCCTTTGGAGAGCCAAAACGGTCCATAATTTTCATGAGTGTTGCATCTGCAATTTAACTAATTCTACATTTTATCTAATGATCACAAAATAATTAAGGGCCTATTTGGGTGTCCAATTTGAAATTAAACAATTTATAGATTTTACATTGTGTCAAAGGTACAAATCCATCATCTTGAATCAGAATATTTAAAAAGAGTTGGAGTCATCACTATAGTTGATATTATAGGATCAATTATTGGAAATTCCTAAAATGCCACTATTTTGAATTTCCACTTATATTTGTGATGATGGTCACCATTTTCTTGAATTTTTCAATTCAACGTGATGGATTTGTGCATTTAATACTATGCGCGCAAAATACCTTAAAATGTTTATTTCAAATTGGACACCCAAATAGACCCTAAATTTTTACTTTTGACCTAGGCTTTTAATTGTAATTCTATAGAAGAACCAAATCCAAATCTTATCTATTAACATCTTCATTGTATGTTGACGGCAATATCCACCTCCATTTAGCAGTCAAGGGGGTTTTAGAAAGATTACTGGCCAAAAGTATCGAAAGAAAAAGGGGGCTATGGAAGACATATTCTAAGACGTACAGCAAGCTAATTTACTTGATCCATTCGAAGAGAAGGCTCAATAATCTGAACCTCCACATCAAAGTAATATCGATCTGTAGAGGAAAATTAGTGGATTTGGATGAAATAGATCTGCCTAATTAATCCCAAGTATGCTCGATCTTCTTACTTATGCCATAACAAATGAACCCAAAACAGTTAGGTTGCGTTTGGCAACGTGGATTTGGATTTGAGGTATGGATTTTAAATCCATGAATTTAAGAATTCACTGTTTGGATAAAATATTTTGAAGGTAAGATTTCAAATCATGGATTTCAAAAACCACTATAATATAATATCATTATCATGTTAAAATTCATCAGAAAATGCGAGCTGTACTTTTGGAAAATGATAGATTTCGCTTGTTCCTCACACCAAAAAAAAAAAAGAAAAGAAAAAAAAAATCAATCAATCGTTCCATTCCAAGTCATCACAAATGGACCTAAGGCATCATATCAAATGACTTAAATCCATAGAAGTCCCAACATGCACACATTCATGTTTCTGTAATTTTATTTTTTTTATTAAATAAAAAACACAAACTAATATATATATCTATATATATATATTAACTACAAAAATGTTTACATGAGATAGATCCTACGACTTGTCTAGTCAGCATAGTAGTAGGAGAAATATTTGATAAAAAAATATGATAAATTGCAGATAATCTCTTGAAGTATTGGGGGTCAGCAACCCCCATACGCTCAAATTTTGCCAATGTTCCTCTTGGATGTTTTAATTTTTTTCTAATGCGCCCCACCGTTACCCTCCATCCACAAAAAGTGATGGAAAATGATCATGTGCTATGCACGTGATGCTATAATTGTCAAAAATACCTCTCTATCTTTCTCTCTCTCTTTCTCTCCCCAACCCAAACCCCCATCCCACCCTCCTTCTGTGCCCACGATGCTGATTAATAACCTACACCTCCCCATTTTTTCTAGCCACTCCAACCTCTATCCGACACCATTTTTTCCCGCTAAAATTCCACCTTTTTTGGCGGATTTATTCTTCATAATCCCAACACACAAAATAAAAAATTTCAGACAAAAAAAATATTTATAAGAGAAGCAACAGCAGTGGCAAACAAAGAAGGAGAAGAGAAGCAGCAGCGTCAGTAGCCCCATACACCTTCCCCATTTTTTCTAGCCACTTCAACTTCTCCGGCTAGCACCATTTTTTGGGCTAAAATCCCACTTTTTCCGGCTAAAACTTCTCGTTCACCAAAACCCCCTACCACCACCACAAATATCCACCAAAACCACCTCTTATGATCGGATTTGCATCTCGCCATGGCTTGCCAATGAGAAAACAGAAGCATATTTGCATCTCGCTATGGAGTCAACTCAAATTTTGGGTTTTCTCCACTATTTCTTCCTCTTACAAGGTTCCCTTTCAGATCCAAGCTCTTGCAATGATGAAATCATCCATGGGTTGCAGCAGCAACAAAGATGGGTTCGAAGGGTTGCTACGGTGGGATTTCGACGGTAAATCACGACAACCATGGACCGAGTTGAGCACGTGGGGGTATGTGGCTGTGGCGGCAGCGGCGGCGGCTGCAATAGTAGAGGTTGCTCCGGTGAGGTTTCGCCGGTGAATCTTGGATGGGAGTAGAACACAGTAGGCAAGAGAGTAGAAACTTTCAAAGAGAATAGAGAGAGAAAGTGAGGGAAATAATGGAGACTCTCGAGATGATGTGAGCATTGGGGTTGATGGTAGAGTTTTGATGCAGGATGGATTTCAGAATTCACACCCAATAGGTGTTATTTGAAATCCATAGATTTGGGCCTTTGAAATCCATCCTGGATTTGGTTAAAATCCGAATCTTAGTTTATTGTGGCATCCAAACAAGGGATTTGGATTTGGGACCCCAAATCCAAATCCATCCCCTCCATATCCAGGTTCCCAAATGTACCCTAATATTATTGAGGGTATGCCACTTCAAGCGTGAGATAAGAGAAATGGATCCAACGGTGGCTAAACGCTCAAGGTTGGTATAGGTGAATATTGTGGGTATGCCACTTTAGGCGTGGAATTTGAAAAATTTTGTAAAGATAGGTGAAATATGGGGGGAAGTTGTTTCACGAGATAAGGATATAGAGAAGAAAATGAGATTTGATAGGGCAAAGCTTTTGTTGTAGCATTATGGAGGTTCTTTCAGTAACAATTGAGGATCGATATTTTAAAGTTAATGTTAGAGAGGAGATGCTGATAGAGGATATATATGGGTAAGGTACCAATGCAAGGTGGGGAGAATAGTAAGCATAATGATATTCCTTTAAGTTAATCTGGCATTGGGCCTGATGAGTTGGGCCAGTGTCATCGCTATGAAATTGTAGGTAAACAAGATGGAGGCCTCTATTGGCACCCCAAGACTTGCTTTTCATCCCCCACTTACTTTATATTTTAAAATTTTATGAAAAATATAAAAAATTTTATAAAAATGTATCACGTAATCTACTAGAAAAAATCATTTTGAACAATTTTGTAAAAGAAAGTTTTTCAAAAATCCATCGTTTAAATGGACTTAGTAGCCATTTATATAACAAAGACTGTAAATGACCAAAAATTTTACTTAAACGATAGATTTTGGAAAAACTTTCTTTTACAAAGTTGTTCAAAATGATGTTTTTTAATGGATAGCACATTCGGTTTTTATAAAAACTTTCTATATTTTTCATAAAATCTTAAAATGTAAAATAAATGGGGGATGAAAAGGAAGTCTTCGGGTGCCAATAGAGGCCCCTAAACAAGATTTAGAAAATGGGCCAATCCCACTAGAGCACATAGTGAAGTTATTAAGATGTGTAGCTGGTGGTGGTGTTGTTGTTGTTGTTGTTTGTTTGTTTTGTTTGTTTTGTTTGTTTTGTTTTTTTAAATTAAGCTACGTAAGCATGGAATCCGGAGGTTGTATTATATAAGTACTCACAAATGAAATGTAAAAGATATCGAATTTTTATTTTTGTTTTCCTGTGCAAACCAAAGAGGGCAAGATATTGAATTTCTATTAAAAAGAAACACATTAAAAATAGCATTACAAAAATTACAAATGATATAGTAAGTAGAACAATACATTTAGGGCCTCTTTGATCAATTCTTAGAATATTAAAAAAATTTGGAGTCATCATTATAGTTGATGCTATATGATCAACTCTTAAAAATTCATGAAATGTCACTATTTGAGACTTGCTCTCTCATTTGTTATGATAACCATCATTTTTTAAGCTCTTCGAATTCAAGAATGCTTTTGGAAAGATAAATCTTGAGTAAGATGGGTGGTAGAAGGAGATAGAAATACATCTTATTTTCATAAAATGGCCAAGCTCAGATCTGTGAATAGTAAGATTAACTCTTTGAATATTGATGGTTGCCATGAATTTGCTCCTATGGTCATTCAGAGCCACGTTGTTGACTATTCTCATTCTCTTTATTCTTCGTAGCACACTACTTCTGATAATGGCTTGGTTGAGTATACTATTCCTTCAATGGTTTCAGATAGTGACAATGATGTTCTTATTACTATGCCTTCAGCATTGGAGATTAAAAAGGTAGTGTTTGATATGGATCCATCGAGTGCACCTGGTCCGGATGGGTTTAGGGGGCTCTTTTATCAATCTTGTTGGTGTATCATTAGAGAAGATGTTGTAAAGGCTGCTAGGGAGTTCTTTGAGCATAACTGGCTTCCTTCAACCTTTAATTCCAACTTTGTAGTGCTTATTCCGAAAGTCCCTAATGCTGACACTATCACCAAATTCAGGCCTATTGCTCTTGCTAATTTTCTCTTTAAAATCATTCCTAAAATCCTGGTTGATAGGTTACTATTGCTAGCAAGATTATTTCTCATAACCAAACTGCTTTTATTAAAGGAAGAAATATTTCAGACAATATTGGTCTAGCTTCGAAATGCTTCAATCTTTTGGATCGAAAATGTTTTGGGGGTAACATTGGAATTAAGTTTAATGTTATTAAAGCCTTTGACACCTTAGACTGGGGTTTCTTGCTTCATGTTCTAAACAAGTTTGGTTTCTCTGACAAATTTGTAAGTTGGATTTCAACTCTCTTATCTTCAGCTACATTGTCTATTATGATTAACGGCTCGCCGTGTGGTTTCTTCTCTTGTAGTAGGGGTGTTAGGTAAGGTAATCCTCTGTCCCCCCCCCCTTTCATTTTTGTTTGGCTGAAGAAGTGTTGAGTTGTGGTTTGACCAAGTTGGTGAATGAAGATAAAATTCATCCGATCTCTCCTCGAGGTTTTGCTGCCCCGACCCATTTATTATATGCAGATGATACTTTTGTTTTTTGTGGTTCCTTATCTTCTTTAAGAGTTTTAATGGATTTCATGGACATGTATGGTCTAGCATCTGCTCAAATTATCAGCAAAGTTAAGAGTAGGGTTTTCATTGGTAAGGCAGCTTCTTATCGAAGACATTCTATTGTTTCTTTATTGGGAATTACTGAGGGATCTGTGCCTTTTATTTATCTAGGTGTCCCTATTTTTTGGGGGAAACCTAGGAGAGTGCATCTTCAAAGTCTGGCAGATAAAGTTAAAGTGAAGTTAAAGGATTGGTGTTGCAAAATTCTTTCTTTAGCTGGTAGAGTTCAATTGATTAAGGCTGTTATCTATCCTATGTTACATACTTTATTCTTTCAAGATCTACTCTTGGCTTGCTTCATTGTTGAAGCAACTTCAATGTTGGTTCAAAAACTTCATTTGGTCAGCTAACATTGATGATAGGAAGCTTATCACTGTTTCTTGGAAGTGGGTGTGTGCTCCTATTGATGAAGGGGGTTTGGGCATCAAATGCTTTAAAGCTCTTAATAAAGTCGTTCCACTTAAAACTAGCTGGGATCTATTTTCCTCTAATTCTGTTTTAGTGGATTCATGAAGGCTAGATATCATTTTGGTTATAATTTTCTTTCTACTTATAGAATGTCTTCAATATGGTCTGGTCTTAAATCTGTTATAGGGGATTTGCATCTTAACACTTAGTGGGTTATTGGTAATGAGCATGATGTGAACCTTTGGTCGGATAACTGGTTGAGATGTCCTCTTTCTTATCTGCTCCATCTTCCTACTCATTTGATTCGAGGTTTTAATTGCAAAGTGTCTACTTTCATTCAGAATAATGTTTGGTCTATTCCAGATTACTTTAAAATGGCTTTTCCAATCCTTTACAGTGCGATTTAGCAAGTTGCTCTTCCTCTTGAAGATATAAAGGATCATATCATTTGGTCTTCTAACTCGTTTGGCTTCCTTAAGTTTTCTGATGCCTTTTCTTATTGTCAATTACAGCATTCAGTGGTTCATTGGACTTCTCACCTTTGGAAATCCTTTGTTCTTCTTCGTATTTCTGTCTTGGTTTGGAGCCTCCCGTGGAACAAATTGCCTACTGATGATCAACTTAAAAAAGAGGGCATGCATATTGTTTCTTGTTGTAGTCTTTGCAATCAGCAATGTTGCATTGAAACTGCTTCTCAATTGTTCTTGGATTGTGATTTTTCTAGGGTAGTTTGGGCTTGGATTGCTTCTATTTTTTAGGTGCCTTTGTCTACCCAAGGTCTTCATCTTATTCAGTTTTGGAAGAATGTTTGTTCTCAGGCGCATGAGCTCTCAGCTTTTCAATTTATGGATTGCTGCTAGTGTTGTTGACTTTTCACTAAATTTGGTATGCTAGAAATATCTCACGGTTTGAGGGTAAGAAGCAAAATGTTAAAAGAGTTTGTTTTTACATAAAATCAATGCTTCGAGATGTAGGCCACCTGAGTGGTGGGCATATAGATAATGTTGTTTCTTATCTGGTTACCCTTCACTCTCTTCGTGTGTCATGGCTTCCTAGAAAGGCTTCGTATATTTTCACTGTGCTAGAATCTTCCCCCATAAGGTTGGATTAAATTAAACACGGATGGCTTGGCAAGAAGAAATCTGGATTCTTCCGTTGCGGCTGGTGTGTTTAGAACTTGTCATGGTTTCATCAAGGGGCTGTTTAGTATTAATATTGGTGTTCTCACTGCTTATTTTGCTAAGTTGTTGGCAGTTATTTTAGGCATTGAGCTTGCTTGGGAGAAGGGCTGGACTCAAATTTGGCTTGAAAGTAACTCTCTTTCAGTCATTCAATGCTTTTCTAATATGGATTATAGACCTCTTTGGGTGTTTTATACTCGCCAGCAAAATTGTAAAGTTTTTATGAAGAACATGGAATTTCAGTATAACCACATTTTCAGAGAAGACAATGCCACAGCTAATAAGTGCACAAGTCTGGGGTTGAGTTACTTGGGTTTCCAATGGTAGGTGGTCTCCTCTAGCTGAGTTTATGCCTTTTATTAGGAGAGATCTCTCTGGTTTGCCTTTTTATAGATTTCGAGTTTAGTTGAGGTTTTTCTTAGCTGGTTATGGTCATGTGTTGCCAAGACCAGGTTTTTCTTCTTTTTCATCTTTGTTACCTTGTATTCTTTTATCTTCTTTTTCTTTAAGGCTATGTTTGGCAACTTGGATTTGGATTTGGGGTATGGATTTTTCCATGGATTTAAGAATTCACTGTTTGGATAAAATATTTTGAAGGTAGGATTTCAAATCATGGATTTCAAAAACCACTATAATATAATATCATTATCGTGCTAAAATTCATCAAAAAATGCGACCTATCCCTTTGGAAAATGATAGATTTGGCTTGTTCCTCACACCCAAAAAAAAATAAAATCAATCGTTCCATTCCAAGTCATCACAAATAGGTCTGAGGCATCATATCAAATGATTTAAATCCATAGAAGTCCCAACATGCACATATTCATGTCTCTGTAATTTTATTTTCTTTTATTAAATGAAAAACACAAACTATAATATATATATATATATATATCTGAGATAGATTCTACAACTTGTCTAGCCAGCATAGTAGTAGGAGAAATATTTGATAAAAAATAGGGTAAATTGTAGATAACCCCCCTGAAGTATTGGGGGTTAGTAGATAACCCCCCCTCCTTTATGTTCAAATTTTGCCAATGTGCCTCTTGGATGTTTTAATTTTTTTCAATGTGCCCCACTGTTACTCTCCATCCACAAAAAGTGACAGGAAATGAGCATGTGCTATGCATGTGATACTGTACTTGTAAAAAATACCCCTCTCTCTCTCTCTCTCTCTCTTCCCCAACCCAAACCCCCATCCCACCCTCCCTCTGCGCCCACGATGCCAATTAATAACCTACACCCCCCCCCATTTTTTCCAGCCACTCCAACCTCTGTCCAGCACCATTTTTCCCGGCTAAAACTCGACTTTTTTTGACGGATTTATTCTTCATAATCCCAACACACAAAATAAAAAAATTCAAGTAAAAAAAAAAAATCCATAAAGCTGCGTTTGGCAACGTGGATTTGGATTTGGGGTATGGATTTTAAATCCATGGATTTGAAATCAATAGATTTGAAATCCATGGATTTAAGAATTCACTGTTTGGATAAAATATTTTGAAGGTAGGATTTCAAATCATGGATTTCAAAAACCACTCTAATATAATATCATTATCGTGCTAAAATTCATCAAAAAACGCGACCCGTCCCTTTGGAAAATGATAGATTTGGCTTGTTCCTCACACCAAACAAAAAAAAAAAAAAAAAAAAAATTAGTCATTCCATTCCAAGTCATAACAAATAGGCCTGAGGCATTATATCAAATGATTTAAATCCATAGAAGTCCCAACATGCACACATTTATGTCTCTGTAATTTTATTTTCTTTTATTAAATGAAAAACACAAAAATGTATATATATATATATATATATAGATATTTATATAGTAACTACAAAAATGTTTACATGAGATATATCCTACGACTTGTCTAGCCAGCATAGTAGTAGGAGAAATATTTGAAAAAAATAGGGTAAATTGTAGATAACCCCTTAAAGTATTGGGGGTTAGCAGATAACCCCCCCTTACGTTCAAATTTTGCCAATGTGCCTCTTGGATGTTTTAATTTTTTTTCAATGTGTCCCACCGTTACTCTCCATCCACAAAAAATGACGGGAAATGATCATGTGCTATGCATGTGACGCTGTAATTGTAAAAAATACTTCCCCCCCTCTTTCTCTCTCCCCCAACCCTAAACCCCATCCCACCCTCCCTCTGCGCCCACGATGTTGATTAATAACCTACACCCTCCTATTTTTTCAAGCCACTCCAACTTTGTCCAGCACCATTTTTTCCGACTAAAACTCCACTTTTTCCAGTGGATTTATTCTTCATAATCCCAACACACAAAATTAAAAAATTCAAGTAAAAAAAAAAATCCATAAGTGAAGTAGCAACAGCGGCAAACAAAGAAGGAGAAGAGAAGCAGCAGCGTCGGTAACCCCCTACACCTTCCCATTTCTTCTGGCCACTTCAACCTCTCCAACCAGCATGATTTTTTGGGGCTAAAATCCTACTTTTTCCAACTAAAAATTCCTATTCACCAAAACACCCTACCATCGCCACAAACATCCACCAAAACCACCTCTTATGATTAGATTTGCATCTCGCCATGGCTGCCAAGGAAAACATAGAAGTAGATTTGCATCTCGCCATGGAGTCAACTCAAATTTTGGGTCTTCTCCAGCATTTCTTCCTCTTGCAAAGTTCCCCTTTAGATCCAAGCTCTTGCAGTGATGAAATCATCCATGGGTTGCAACAGCAGCAAAGGTAGGTTTAAGGGTTGCTAGCTCCGGTGGGATTTTGATGGTGAATCATGGCGACCATGGAATGAGTTGAGGACGTGGGGGTATGTGGCTGTGGTGGCTGGCGATAGCAACAGTAGTAGAGGTTGCTTTGGTGGGGTTTTGCTGATGAATCTTGGTGAGGATCTTGGATGGGAGTAGAACACAGTAGGAAAGAGAGTAGAGACTTTCAAGGAGAATAGAGAGAGAAAGTGAGGGATACAATGGAAACTGTCGAATGTGAGAAAGTCGATATGTTGAGCATCGGGGTCGATGGTGGAGCTTTGATTCAGAATGGATTTCAGAATTCACACCTATTAGGTGTTATTTGAAATCCACGGATTTGGGCCTCTGAAATCCGTCTTGGATTTGGCTGAAATCCAAATCCTCAACTTATTGTGGCATCCAAACAAGGGATTTGGATTTGGGACCCCAAATCCAAATCCAAATCCATCCCCTCCAAATCCAGGTTTGCAAACATACCCTAATATTATTGAGCCTATAGCTCATGGTTTAACCCAAAAAAAAAAAAAAAAAGGTGATGAATTTATGTCTTTAATACTATGTAACATTTCTCGAATTGTTGAATTTCGAATCAGACACCCTAACAGGCCCTAATTTTTTTGTTTCATCATGCTAGGTGTTTCAAGTGGCTTCTTGGGCAGAGATGTCATAGCATGGTAGTTTTGAAGCTGCTCTGTTTTTCATTCTTCAGCAATGGGTGTCATTGGAGTTTTGCTGCTCTTTCTCTTCCGTGGTGGGCAGGTGTGCTTGTGCATTGCTATCTCTATCAAGTCCTGTTGTAGATAAGTTTATCTATCTTTGTCATATCATTCGGACCTTCTGCTTTCCTTTTGGATTTGCCTAGCTATGCTTAGGGCCGACTTTGGTGACAATCACCACATCAGTCCATTACGAATAGTTACAGTCTGTTTGGTTGTCCAATTTGAAATTAAACAATTCAAAAAAATTTACGCAGGGTTGTAAGGCATAAATCCTTTACCTTGAATTAAGATATTTTAAAATGTTAGAGTTATCACTATAACTGATGCTATAGAATCAATTTTAAGAAATTCATGAAATGCCACTATTTTGAATTATCAATCTTATTTGTAATGATAATTAAGAATTTTTTTTAAAAAAAATTTGTTAATTCAAAATGATAGATTATGCCTTCAATATTATATAAATCTCTTGAATTATTTAATTTCGAATTAAACAACCAGACCCTTATTCTCTAGCGATATTTTTAATCGGTAGCCAAACCACGAATTAGATTTGGTAAAAAAATTGCCTGTATAGAATATCCATGAAGTACACGTGATTGTTACTATTCATCGGGTGGCTATTGCAACCCCTCAACTTTATTTGTAAACCTCACTTGTTTTCACTTTTTAAGATTTTATGAAAAATATAAAAGGTTTTTATGAAAACTGGCCACGTAATCTACTAGAAAACAACATTTTGAACAACTTTGTAGAATAAATCTTTTATAAAATATGTTGTTTAAGTGGACTTTTTGGCCATTTATAATTTTCGTTTATGTAAAAATGGATAGAGATTGTAAATGGACAAAAAGTCCTCTTAAACAACAGATTTTTGAAAAAATTTCTTTTACAAAGTTTTTCAAAATAATGTTTTCTAGTAGACAACGTGGCCGGTTTTCATAAAAGCTTTTTATATTTTTCATAAAACCTTGAAAAGTGAAAAGAAATGGGGTTTACAAATAAAGTTGAGGGGTTGCAATAGCTACCATCTTACAAAAAATGTGAAGCCTAGGCCTAGCCCACAAGCCTAGGTTTTTTTGGGCTTTGAGATTGGGCCTAGGCATGGGCTTTAGAAAATTACTTTTTAGTGATCAATTTCCAATGTAATACTAAAACAAAGAAAACCGGTAGTCACTTTGTATCAAGTTGATGATAAATCATAGTAAATTGATAATAAATATCCTTTTATTGGTATTAATTTGTGAACTGGTCACCAAAGATACTTTCTCAATGAAGTCATAATTCCAATATGTTGCCATAGTGCTAGGCTTGGGACAGGTTCGGACCGGGCTACCCATGGTTTAGCCTAAAGGTATTCAGGCTTGGCTCGAGTCGAGCTCCCATTAAAGGCCCAGGCCTAAGTTTTTCTTTTCACATTGAAGTACATTCAAGTTTTAACAAAAATATATCGCTGGGTGTGCTCCCCAGAGGTCATCGTTTCAACTCTCCAGAGGTCATCGTTTCAATAAAAAGAGCCCTTGCGAGGTTGGTTGAGCGGTCAGGCCCTGGGTGTGCTCCCCAAAGGTCATTGTTTCAACTCCTCGCATAGATCGCTACTTGTGTAGGTATAGGGCATCTCACACAGGCCGTTAGGGGAATAGTTTGGGCCAAAACCTCAGCAGGAGTAAGACTTGAATACCCCTAATAGTTAATCACAAAAAAGTTTCAACATAAAGAGTTAATGGCCAATTGATTGCTTTCATCTATCCTTTCTGTAAGCCTATTTTGTTTGACTTACAAAAAGGAAAGTTGGGTTATTTTCACAACATCATACACCATATTAATTTGAGACTGCTATTATGGATCCTGGTAAATAATGACACTGGGAAAGTAGGAAGCTTAATCTGACTACCAATGTTGGTCCTTATGATGATCGATCAGATGTGCAAATGAACTTGGTAGAAGATAATTCTGATCTTGGTAGTAAAGGGGTCAGCCCACTTGCTAGTGTTTCTTATATTAGTAACACTCCAATTTCTAAACCTCATAGGAAGTGGGGGGACATGGGGGCGGAGGAAGTTTTTGAGGAAATTTCTTCTCGATCAGGTAGAATTGAGGATAAATCATATAATAATAGTGTTACTGTCAAATCTGCAGAGAACGATATTTCCATTTGTGATAAGGAAGCAGATGCTACTCTTGTTATTAACTCCAAGGTGGGCTTTTAGGTCCTAGCTATTGATGCAGAGAATATAATGATGGGTTTTTGGCAACAAAGCAGGGTATTATTGCTGAACCTATTCAACTTAATGTAATTGACGCAACCGCAGAAGGAAGATGAATCATCTAAAAGAGATGGACAAAATGGTGAGATTGGGGTAGGAGTTTCGGCTCAGGATCAAGGGCAATTTATTGGTCCTCATTAGGCCACTACTTGCATCATTAAGAGTGCTAATAACCATATTTTAATGGATGTTGCAAACAAGGTTATTGGTAATATCAACAATCCTATTCTAATTCGGAATTCTAATCTTACTACAACTTTGAATGGGAAGTCTAGTGATAATGTTCAAAGCTAGCCTTTTACTTCTGACAAAGGTAACTTCCCTTCTTTCGTTCTTAAGCAAATCATTTTAGTCATTAAGGAGGTGGAAGACAATAGTATACTATCAAATTTGTTTTCTGAGATAAGAGAAATGTATCCCACAGTGGCCAAATGCTCAAGGTTGGTATGGGTGAATATTGTGGGTATGCCACTTCAGGCATGGAATTTGAAGAATTTTGTAAAGATATATACGTGAAATACGGGGGGAAGTTTTTTCACGGGATAAGGATATAGAGAAGAAAATGAGATTTGACAGGGCAAAATTTTTAATTTCAACAGAATGTAGCTGTAGCATTTGGGGGTTCTTTCAGTAACAAGTGAGGATTTTGAAGTTAATGTTAGAGAGGAGATGCTGATAGAGGATGTATACAGGTAAGGTACCAGTGCAAGGTGTGGACAATAGTAAGCATAATGATATTCCTTCACGTTAATCTGACATTGGGCCTAACAAGTTGGGCCAGTGTCATCACCATGAAATTGGAGGGGAACGGCTATTGCAACCCCCATTCTTATAACCCCACCCCTTTCCTTTTTGTTTTTAAGATTTCATGAAAAATATAAAAGGTTTTTGCAAAAACCAGTTGTTAAGTCCATTAAAAAACATCATTTTGAACAACTTTGCAGAAGAAAGCTTTTCTAAAATCTATTGTTTAAATAGACTTTTTGGCAAAAAATGAAATAAGGGCTATAAATGGTTAAAAAGTATATTTAAACGATAGATTTAGGAAAAACTTTCTTCTACAAAGTTGTTCAAAATGATGTTTTCAAGTGGACATCACGGCCGGTTTTCATAAAAACCTTTTATATTTTGCATAAAACCTTAAAAATCTAAAGGATAGGAGGTGGAGTGATAAGATTGGAGGGTTGCAATAGCCATTCCCAATTAGAGGTAAACCGGATTTAGAAAATGGGCCAATCCCACAAGAGCACATAGTGAAGTGAAGTTAGCAAGATGTGTAGTTGGTTTATATATATATATATAAATTAAGCTACGTAAGCATGGGATCCGGAGGTTGTATTATATTAATTTATATATATATAAATTAAACTACGTAAGCATGGGATCCAGAGGTTGTATTATAGTTGATGCTATATGATCAATTCTTAAACATTCATAAAATGTCACTATTTTGGACTTGCTCTCTCATTTGTGATGATAACTATCATTTTCTTAAATTTGTTAATTCAAGGTGATGAATTTATGTCTTTAATACCATCATACTATGTAATATTTCTCGAATTGTTGAATTTTGAATCAGACACCCAAATAGGCCCTTATTTTTTTAGTTTGTTTCATCATGCTGAGTGTTTCAAATGGCTTCTTGGGCAGAGATGTCATAGCATGGTAGTTTTGGAGCTGCTCTGTTTTTCATTCTTCAGCCATGGGTGTCATTGGAGTTTTGCTACTCTTTCTCTTCCGTGGTGGGCAGGTGTGCTTGTGCATTGCTATCTCTGTCATGTCCTCTTGCAGATGAGTTCATCTGTCTTCGTCGTATCATTCGGACCTTCTGCTTTCCTTTTGGATTTGCTTAGCTATGCTCAGGGCCGACTTTGGTGACAATCACCACATCAATCCATTACAAACAGTTACGGTCTGTTTGGTTGTCCAATTTGAAATTAACCAATTCAAAAAATTTACACAAGGTTGAAGGCATAAATCCATTCCCTTTAATTAAAATATTTTAAAATGTTAGAGGTATCATTATAATTGATGTTATAGAATCAATTTTTAGAAATTCATGAAATGCCACTATTTTGAATTGTCACTTTTATTTGTAATGATAATTAAGATTTTTTTTTTTTTTTAATTTGTTAGTTCAAAATGATAGATTGTGCCTTCAATATTATATAAATCTCTTGAATTATTTAATTTCGAATTGAACAACCAGATCCTTATTCTCAAAAGATATTTTTAATTGGTAGCCAAACTACGAATTATTTAATGTCATGAAGTAAACGTGATTGTTACATGGTTTAAAAGAAAAGAAAAGGGAAAAACGAAAAAGAAGACTTGGATTTGAAGCTACAAATTGATTCGTAAGTGGTGTGAACTTGAATCGTCCTCCTAGTCTTCCGCGCGACTAGTTGATCTTTTTCTTTTCCGAATTAGAATAGCAATTAATCCTACTTTAAATGGGAAAAAAATAATAATAAATACTACAAGCAATGATTACATGCCCTTGCTTATACCTTAATTCTTTCATAACCACATCTATAATATAGAGTTAGGGTAACCAGTCCAATAAAGTGAACTATAGACACTCTTTCAAGTTGATTGAGTTAAAATCTAACTTCAACCTAATCAAGAGTTAATTGCTCCAATGCGCGCATGAATATATCATTAAAGAACAAGTATGAATCACATTAGAGGAGGCTCTATTGCCACCACAAAAATTCTTTTGACCCACCATTTAGTTTATAGTTTATAAAATTTTATGAAAAATATAATTTTTTTAATGAAAACTTACCGTGTTGTCCACTATAATAAATCATTATAAACAACACGTAAAATAATTTTTTTTTTCAAAATCTGTTATTTAAGTGGACTTTTTGGTCATTTACAATCTTTGTTTCATTTTTACATAATTTTTAATAAAAAATGGACAAAAATTCCACTTAAACGATAGATTTTAGAAAAAATTTCTTCTACAAATTAAGTTATTCATAAGGATGTTTTCTAATGAACAATATAGTTAATTGTCCTGAAAACTCTTTATATTTTTCATAAAAGCTAAAAAGTACATACAAACTAGGTGGGAGTACAAATGAATTTTTGTGTTGGTAATAGCCTCCCCCATCATATTATTGTCCTTGAAATTCGAACTTTTGACCATCTAGCCTTCTACTTTCTTTCTTTCTTTTTTAATTTTTTTTATTTTTTATAATAGTAATGCTATATATCCCAAAGTTTTTATTTATTTATTTATATCCAATTCAAGATTCCGAATGAGATGACATTTTGGTATTTGTTCTTAATATTTAAACTCAAATTTCAAAATTGAAATTTGAGATTGTTATATTGTCATATCACTTGGGATGGTGAATTTGAAATTGAAAAAAAAAAAATTGAGACAAATATCATTTTTCCTTTTGATAAATAGCTTTCAACACCCTAATCACTTTATTTTTATTTTTATTAACAATCGATAGAATTTATCCCTACCCTTAAACTCTCAAATATGAATTGTACATACAATCAATATTTTTCCATAGCCTTGAACGTTAGATCGTTTACTTAATTAGTGAGGGGAATGCCATTAGAATATCATGTCATCGAATTCTACACTTTTATCACTAGCCAAGTAAATTATTATTATTATTATTATTATTATTTTTTTTGGGATTACAAATTGGTTAGGTTACAAGTAAATAATTCCAGTTAATAGTCATAATTAGTTAATTAAGTTAGTAGTCATTTATTAGGAAGTTAGTAGAAATTAATTTGGATTGAACTGTAATTATTTTCCCGTAGCCCGACCAATCTAAAATTCCCCTCCCTTTTTCCTTTTTAAAGTAATGCTATGGGAAAATAATTGCCTCCACCACGTGGTGGAGAAGTTCCAATCCTACTCACCTCCAACTCATATTTTGCCACTTGTCCAAATAAGTAAGGAAAATTAATTGTGTTTATGTATCTCTATGTTTACATAATTGTGAGCACATTTTCAAAAATTTATAATTGCATGTTACATGTTTATAATTTTATTATGTTAACATGGATGTGTGTACATTCCGTATCTGCATATATGTTTATTCGTGTTTTTAAATTCATATTTTTCTAAAATATTTATGACACGTGATAGAAAATGAATGGAGGGGAGGAGGAGCTCCTCCACATCGGGGTGGAAGCAAAGTATTGTTCAATACTATGTTGCCCACCAAAAATCACCCACTTTCACTACCCACCCTATGTGATAGTTTTTCCTTTTTCCCTATTAGATCCAAATTTTCATCTTTCACGTATACACTTTTGACAGTGGATAGATGGTGAAAAGTTGATGGTTTTGGTTTAGTACAATTGGAAGGGTTCAAACCTGTCCTTTACCTATCTTAATCCTATCTTTTAACCTCCCAACCTCTCATTACTAGCCTAACCCTAGTGATTTAAAAAAAATGGATGATTAAAGGTGGGGGAATTTTCGATAATGTGTAATTTTCACGCATGGAATAAGAGTCTCTTTTTTCCATTTTTTTTTATTGTTTTTACTATGACCTTTAGTTTATTTTATTTTACTTTTTCTTTTTCTTCCCTTCTTTTGTCTCTCTTATTTTTATTTATTTATTCATTATTAATAATAAAGAGACAATTCCGATTCCCGCACATATCGTCTGTGTCAAGACAATAGTACGTATAGCACTCAGTTTCCAAAATAAATTGGAAGACATTCTCAGCAATTCTCTTTCTGCCTACCTGTCTCACAATAACCTTCCAATATTCTTCCATCCTAGGAGCAGAAATGGCTTCTTCTTCGGAGACAATAGCTACTACGCCCATGAAAAGCACCCGATAAAAAATTGTTCAAAGCGGCCATGAAACGTAACTGGGGTGAAGTCTTGGACATATGCAGTCTCGATTCAAAGGTTCATGCGTCTAAAATCACCAGATCAGGGGACACGATACTACATATAGCTGTCGCCGATAACCAAGAAGATATCGTCGGGCAACTAGCAGGCTTCAGTGGCAATAAGGAAGCTCTGAAAATTGGAAACGAGCAAGGGAATACCCCACTCCATGTTGCAGCATCGATGGGGAGTGTTAGGATGTGCGAGTGCATCGCTAATGTGGACCCGAAACTGGTGGGTGCTCGAAACCAGGACGGGGAGACGCCTTTCTTCTTGACCGCCCTCCATGGTAAGAAAGACGCTTTTCTTTGCCTCCATGGTAAATGTAGTGACGGGGAAGGAGAGTCCTACAGCAGGAGGGTGAACAATGGTGATACTATTCTTCACTGTGCCATCGCGGGAGACTATTTTGGTGAGCATATTCATGCCATCATTTATAGTTAGTCCTCATTTCTAGTAGGAAACTGCTACTTCCTTTTTCTCCTTTTTTGTTTTTTTAACACTTTCGCTCAGATAGATCCGGCTAGGGGAAAATAATTACAGCTTTTAGTCATTCATAGTTACGTTAGTAGTCATTTACTAAGAAGTTAGTAGCCAGTTGTTTTGAATTGTAATTATTTGCTTAGAGCTAGATCAATCTGTAATTCCCCTTCTTTTTCTTCTTTTCTGTGTAACTGTGTATTGGATTACATTTTCTTAAACAAATTACTTTCCCTATGTATTGAATTACTTGGGGCCTAATGACACATCTCACGTCCCTATTGGGCAAACAAACATGTTATTAGGTCTGAGGGCTATTAGCCTGTATTTATCTATTGAAAGTTGAAAATGTCTTTTCATTGTCGTATTTCACAGATTTGGGTTATCAAATAATTAGACTCTATAAGTTTCTTGTCAATTATGTCAACAAGCAAGGATTCACCCCTCTCCATCTCCTAGCTACCAAGCCTTCTGCCTTTAGAAGTGGCAGTCACCTCTCGTTCAACAGGATCATTTATCATTGTATGTACTTCTCTCATATTCAAAACTAACTGCTTACTATACATTAAATTTTTTTTTGTCATAATGGTTATAGGTTGGCTAAAAATAGAAAAATGCCATGCCCTAATGCATTGTGTCTGAGTTTTCTTGATGCATGCATGCATGGTATATGAGGTATATGGAGTTGATCTTTCCCCTTAATATCAATCAATGTCACGATATTGATCGAGTATCAAAACTTACATTTCTCTTTTTATTTAGCATCAACAAGAATTAAATTAAACCTAAAATGCGCCCCACCATTATAAATTTATAAGAGAGAGTTGGGTTTAGTGGGCCGAGGTCATGGTAATGGGTTACTACGTTAGTCTTTCCGAGGGTTTACGTTTTATGGGTGAGTCCAAAGAACTCTGCCGTGAGATGGTTTCCCGTTATTAAATTTTTTATATTTTTTATTTTTTTTCTGGGTAAGTGAGAGTTGGGTTTTATAATCGGTGCATTGATACTATCGATATAAATAATTATCCAAAAAAGATACTGTCGATATAAATAATTCAAACACGCTCTCCTTTCGACTCCCATGCATATCGTAGCAACCATTGTTCTCCTTTTTATGACATGGTGGAATAGGGGACTGAATGTCATATCTTCACCCTGAGATATTATATATAAACCCTTTGAGAGATTCTTTGAATCCACAAGGAGAAATAAGGATACAAAGAGAGGAAAAAAAAAGTTGTTTAATCAAAGTCTGACTTCAACTAGGCAAAGTGGGTATAAATAATAACAAACCAATAATACTGAAATATATAGTAATAAATGTAGATTGAGCAATTTTTTGAAGATTACAATTAAAAAATGGCACCTCTTACTTTTACATGAAATTGACTTTCCTAATTAAGCCACTAGAGCTAGTCTAGTGGTAAGGGAGGGTGAGGTAAAAGGTAAGAGTAGGATATGTTTAGAGTTCGAATAATCGAATCCCTCTCCATTGTACCCAAAAAAAAAAAAAAAAAAAAAAAGAAGAAGAAATTGATTTTCGTAATCATAAATAATTTAGGGAAAATTGACAATAACCCCATTTAAAAGAGTGGTTTTAGTAATAATCCCATCAAAAGATTTTTTAACCCCTTAACCCAAATCTGGGTATTCTAATTAGTAATAACTCTATCTTTTTTTTTTTTTTTAATAATCCTAATTTACTCTTATTTACTGGTAGGGACATTTCTTTTTAACCCTTAACTCTAATGGCCTTATTTGGACTTGAAATTTTAATTTGCTTTTATGGCATAGTTGTAAATAATTGAATAGTGATCAAAGTAGGCATTGTGATGCCACCTACTTTGTCCAGCTTCCATAACCAAGTAAAATGCTATGGCCATTTCAAGTTCACACCAAAATGGGGACTCACGGATGTCTAAAAACGTCAAAATCTACTATTTAACTCTTCTAATGGCCTTATTTGGACTTGTAAATTTTACTGTTATGGCATAGTTGTAAATCATTGAAAAGTGATCAAAATACATATTGTGATGCCACCTACTTTTTCTAGTTTTGATAATGGAGCAAAAAGTCATGGCTGTTTCAAGTTCGATCACATCAAAATCCGGACTCGTAGATGTCTAAAAATGCAAAAATTTATATTTAACCTTTTTAATGGCCTTATTTGGACTTGAAAATTTTGCTCTTATGTCATTGTTGTAAATCATTGAAAAGAGATCAATAGAATCATTTTCTAATTGTTATTGGAAGGTATATTTGTTGATGAGCTCAGGGAAGAAACTTCGCTAAAGACTTCCGAAGACGAAAAGATACCCTATTGTCTGGATACTAGCAAGTATCCTGTGAACTACCATGGTTGCATTGACTTCATTCAACTGCTATGGAACATGATCCGAGGAGGTGAGCAAAGTCAATCTTTTTACTTCAAAATTAGGGTCCATAGAACACAATATATGTTCTTGTAAGATTTTTTATTTTTATTTTTTATAAGTATCGGATCGATTCTCCTCCGATGTAACTAAAACAATGATTACTTTTATTTATTTATTGAAGTTATCAAAATTCTATAAAAGGTACGTAGTTGACAACTTTTGCGTGTATATTTATATCTATACTACCTATAAAAGGCTGAATCTCAGAAAAACTTTTGAACGACTAATATACCCTTATTTATAAATAAAAAAAAAGAAAAAAAAGAAAAAAAATACACATCTACCCTTCCTTTAATTGAAACACATAATAAACTATTCTTATCATTTGGTAACAAATAAAAGTTAGATTTTAACTCAAACTCTTAACAAATTAAAGTTAGATTCTTATTCAAATTCTTTTTCCTAGAGCAATTATCAAGTTGTATGATAATATATATGAATATAAACTCTTTAAATATTCCGTTTTATGAAGAAAATTTTTTTTTTGAATGTATATCTAAAGAGTTTTTAATCTTTCGTTGACAATTTTGATTATAAAAAACAAAAATGTACTTTTGAATTTTAAACTCTATGTTTTATGAAAAATATAAAATCTTTATGTATTTATTATTTTTTATAACTAATATTATTTAAAATATTCATGTGCAACGCACGTGTGCTATATCTAGTGTATATATATATAGGATGATGATCAGGTAAGTACGTGCTGATATAACTTATATCAACACCCACATTGGAAGTTGTACCTTATGCATTAGTGAGATATGAGTTACATTGGATCAATGTAAGGGGTACAACCCACAATGCATGGTGTTGATATAACTTATATCAACACGTGCTGATGGGAACATAACCGTATCTATCTATCTATATATATGTATATAGATAGAGTCCCCTTCTGAGGTTAATCTTACCTAACTTTAAGTTAGGTCACCCTTCCAAAACTATATCGTTGATTTTTATTTTTCAAAACCAACCGTTAGATTAGATCTACTTCATGTGAAAGTTATGCATACAAAAAATCAAGTTGATATTAGGAACTATTTCATTCATTAATGTTCAAAATGAGCGATTGTCATTGATTAAAAAATGTAATTTTTGGATCGAATAGCAATAAATCTCGGATCAACTTGATTTTTGATATGTATCACCTATACGATAAGGTTATCTAATCTAACTATTGGTTTTGTAAAATATGAATCACATGAAGTAGACTGTTTGGATTTGTTTGTTTTTTGGATGAATGTTTATCACTTTCTTTTGGTTTCATGGGTATTAGGGTTAGAATGGTACATCTACTATTTTTTATTTTATTTTTATTAACGATTAGTAGTATTCTACACTTTACTGCCGAGGTTTTGGCCTAAACTATTCCCCTTACAACCTGTGTGGATTTGTGTACTAGAATGGTGTACTATTAAAAACTTATTATGATCAATATAATGCATGTGGATTTGTGTGCTTTGGATGTTTATTTCTTTTAAATACATCTACCGTACTTGTAATTTTAACTTGATAAAAGCTATAAATGGGCGAGGTTCTTTAGTTCACAGATTAATGCATATAGTCCAGATATTCACCATTGGAGAAGACCTGTCTCGCTTTGGTTTGGGCTACTCAACGCCTAAGCGTGCGGCTTATGAGATTGGGACCTCTACAATAATGCCTTCAAGTGAGAGGTGGTATAGCCGTATCTCTCCTGCTAACGATTTTAAACTGGCTTATCAGAGGGGTTTACGCTCACTAGTTTATGTATTGAGGGAGGCTATTGTCACCACAAAAATTTCTAAGCACTCTCACTAACTTTAATTTTTTTCAAGGTTTTATATATGAAAATATAAAAGGTTTTCATGAAAACTTGATAACTTTGTAGGAGAATTTTTTTTTCCAAAATCTATCGTTTAAACTGAACTTTTTGGTCATTTACAATTTTCATTTTTCACAAAAAAATTTCATAAAAAATCAACTTAAATGACAAATTTTGAAAAAACTTTCTTTTACAAAGTTGTTTAAAATGATGTTTTCTAATGGACAACACATCCATTTTTTTGTGAAAACCTTTTATATTTTTCATAAAACCTTGAACCGCTTAAAGGGAAATTGGCAATAACTCCATTTAGAAGAATGGTTTTAGTAATTACCCCATCAAAATATTCCTTAACTACTTAACCCACATATGAGCATTTTTATTAGCAATAAACCCATCTTTTTTATAATTAAAAAAAATCCTGATTTACCCTTTTTTGCTTGTAGGGACACTCCCTTTTTTGGTTATTAATTAAGAGCACCTTATGTAACTAATTTGTTTTTTTAATTTTCTAATTTTTAAAAGTCTATAACTTACAATATACAAATTTGGTTTTAATAAGATATATATATATATATACTTTTTTTTTTTGAATCAACTCGTCATGATCTTCAAAACAATACCCACTGTGATTAGGTAATTTTGGGGAAAAAAATTATGTTACCATTTACTCTCAAAACAGTAACGAGTTACTATTTTGCAAATTATGCTGTCATAAAGTAACATATTATTATTTTATTACACATTGTTAAACAATAACATATTATTGTTCTCTACATAAAAATATTTTTTTTTTCTTGAGAGCATTGGATTGCAATAACATATTACTCTTCTCTACATAAAAATGAGTGTTTTTTTTTTTTTTTTTTGGTGGCATGGCCAGAGAAGTTGTGAAAGTGGACCGGGGTTCTCATAAAAGGTTTGGGAGTGGATATGAAGGTTGGAGGTGGTGAGAATTGTGTTGACTCATTGAGTCGAGTAGTTGTGGTCAAAACTCAAAAATATGGATCTATTGGTCGGCGAAGATGGAAACACAATTTGTATGGAGAAAGAGATAAGACAAATGATATTGAGAGAAGGGTAATTTCATAACTTTGGTATCAAAAGGGGTTATGAAGTTCATGAATTTGTTTATGGGGCTATTGTTAAAAAACTCTTATAACATAGGGCTATGGCAAAAAATCCCAAGTTTAAAATACGTGGGGGTACTTAGAAATTTTTGTGTTAGCAATAGCCTTCCTTTTTTTATTTTTGGGAATTTTGGCGAAAACCCCTATGTATAAGAATTCTAAGTTAATAGAACCTACTAAAAAAAATGTTTAGTGAAAACCCCATTTCACGTTAAAAAGACTGATAGACCCTTGTTTTTAAAAGTTCCCTAAATTTACGAACGTGCCACGATACAGTATTGGGCGAAAAAAAGAGCATTCTGTGCTCCACACATTCCATTGTTTCCGGCGGAAATATAAAAATGTACGAAAGATCAAAAGGTTTCCAAAAAAAATCAGTTTCCTTTATAATATATAGCACCATCTCTCATTCTAGGGTTTTCAGTCACAAACGATCGTCCCCCAAACAGTGAAACGGTACATTCTAAAACCCTAACAGACTTAGAGGAATTGGAAACAACGCAGAACCGAAAACGATTGCAGACCTAGGGCTTTCGACTGAAGAGCTTGAATGGCGAAAAGAAGTGAGTAACCATTCTTCTCTTTTTTCCCTATTTGCATCCTAAATATGAATAGTAAAATGGTGTGTGTTTACATTAAAATCGTGTGATTGATGTTCCTAAATGAGAATCTTTTTTAGATGATTTGTTCTTGTTCAAAGGACATATTGCCGACAATATTACAAATTGTACAAACCCAATAGTGAATCGGACCATTCCATAACTCCATCTGGTATATTTGTCATCCATATATTTAGATTTGTAAACTAATATAGAACGACGACACTAGTTGTATGATTTGTAAGCAATGTTTTTGTGCACGAAAACCGCATTTGGTTTTTGTTCTTGTGTCAATTTTGAAAAAATAGCGATTCAATAGGGTATTGGTGCTGTTGGTGTCCACAAATCGACCCAACATTTAACTAAATTGTGGCAATCAAAATTTGCACTTCCAACTAGTACCATCTTATTGCGCCACTTGAATATTTCCTCTTACTGAATTTCATTACGTTTAGTTATAAAAATATTGTTCCAACACAAACTTGGCACTATTCCCCCGTAATTTATGATTACCTATAACAATTGTACCCCAATCTATACGATTCAACAGCACCAACTTACTGTTTCACTCTTATTATTTCATCACTCATCATTGTAGTATTGTGGATATGTAAAAAAATATGTTTCAAATAGTAAATTGGTGCTGTTGGTTCATATAATGTGTATTGTTTTCCTAAAAAAATACATAATTACACCTTCAACCAGTATCAACTTACTGTTGTGGACCTTTTATCGAATATTGAATGTTGAATTAGTTGTTTTCTACCAACAGTAAAATGGTGCTGTATATATTCATCCAACAGTAAAATAGTGTTGTCTCATGTGCTAAAATCATATACAACTATCGCTGAAACTGACACTTTTTCATTTGTGTGTTCGTATAGTAAATTAGTGCTGTTAATTCATATAATGTGTATTGTTGTCCTCAAAAATACATAATTACACCTTCAACCAGTATTAACCTACTGTTGTGAACTCTTATTGAATGTTAAATGTTGAATTGGTTTTTTCCTACCAACAGTAAACTAGTGCTGTCTATATGCATCCAACAGTAAAATGGTGCTATCTCATGTGCTAAAATCATACACAACTACTGCTGAAACTGACACTTTTTGACTTGTGTCATTGATAATCAGAAACGAGTTTTGATGTTGGTAGCACAAGCAAGGAAAAGAAGCCGCGTACCTCAATAGCCAACCAAATGTGTTGCAACCTATTGGCCATCGAAAGGGTCTTTAAGGAAAATAAATTGGCGAAAAGGCATATAGTTGAGCTCAAAAGAACCCCTTTTTGGGGTTTCTTCAAGCCTTTTGTGATGGAAAATTGAAGACAAAGTGCATCAAAAAACATGACAAGGATGTCATCAACATCATCCGTACCTACACACCCGCTTACACAGCTTTCCTAATAGGCAAAAAGGTCTTAAAATTGAGGAATAGTGACTTCTCATTGATATTTGGCATACATGAAGGCACAGAGCCAATTAGTTCGGGGCACGTCCTAAAACCCAACCAATCATTAGTGGATCACATGTGTGAGGGTGTTTCCAGATTAACTCCAACAACAATTGAGAAGCTACTTAAAGAAGCTATGAAGAGGCAAAGTAAAGAAGACAACGAGGATGTTACCAGGCTATTATGTTTGTATGCCTTTATTACTGTCTTCTTCACCACATCCGGCACAAATCTCAGCTGGTCATACGTGAAATATGTGGAGGACTTGGATGCCATGAGGAACTATGACTGGCCAGGTGCAATTAAGAACTTCTTGGAAGCGTCTATTCAAAAATCACACATCTCCAAAAATGTGACCGGATGCGTGATTGCACTTTTGGTAAGCAATTAAATCCAAATATTTACATTAAATTCATATGATTCTGCATTAAATTTGACAATCAAATAACATATGCTACTTTATGTATTAATACAATATTAGCTATGTAAGCACAGCACCATAATGAAGCCAATGAACAAAAATTCAATTCCAAGGTTCGTGAAATAGAACCTAGGAAAGCTGAAAAAGGTCATGGAAAACATTACACTAAGAAGCCTACCAAGTGATGAGGTAATTATTATATCGTGTTAATATTATAATGTGTTTTTTTGTACTAAAACAGTATCACTTTTAAATATGTGGAACAGTAAACTAGTACTGTTGCATGATATATGCCAAAGTGCACAAATACTACTAACAAAATTAAACACTACTACTGTTATTCCAAAAAAACATGTAATAGTAATAAAACAATGTTTTTCTTACTATAAACAGTATCACTACACTGTTAGTCATGCATGAATTTTAAAGATTGACAATAGTAAACTAGTACTATTGCATGATATATGGCTTAGTGAACTGTACTACTAACAGTAAACTGGTACTGTTATGCCAATAAACATGTAATAGTACCAAAATCATGAAATAGTGTTGGTTGTGAAAATATCAAATAAGCAATGTAAATAGGTTTCTTCCATGTGTAGATCTATGGTGGTGAAATTGAGTTTAGCAAAAAAGAAGGGCGACTTTTCAATGTTAAGAACCAAACACTTGATATTGGGCGTGATCGTCGACACACTGATGCCACTGATGAAAAAGAAGAAGAAGAAGAAGAAGATGTTGATAAAGAGGAAGGTCAAAACAACCCAAGTGACGAAGAAGCAGCAAGTGAACATGAAAGTGATGTTGCTGTTGATGAAAAAGATGAAGAAGTTGGGGATGAAGAGCTTGAAAAACAGGAAGACCCAGCAAAGACAAGGGATGTTCATACAAATGAGTTGCTGGAACAACTCAAAACAAAAGTTAATGAATTGCAAAATGAAAGGGCTGCAAAAGATAAACAAATAGAAAACCTACAGTTGCTGAATTCAAAGCTAGAAACGCAGCTGTAAGAGATCTAAAAGAAATATGAAGCAACTTTAGAGGAGTTGCAAAGCAAAAAGGCACAAAAATTTCACTTTAATGTTGCTAATGGTTAAATTAGTTGTTGATATTGTTGATTGTTTTTTTTTTTTTTTTTGGTGATGTAACAGCACCATTGTACTATTGCTATAATGTTTTTGCTATCACACTACCAATTTACTATTGGATATAGTGTTATTGCTATAACATTATCACTTTGTTGTTTTGAAGGATGATTTAGGGGAAGACACCATGGAGTTCAATGTACACAACATCACCTAAGCATTTGAAAAGGCAGCCCAAAATCCTAAGGCGGTGAAAAAAACATCTCATGCGTCCAAAAAACAACCAACTCCATTGTCTCTTCCTAAGCGTGTGAAGTCCAAACAAGGGACACACACAAAAAAATAGTAAGAAACCTGAGTACACATATGATACAAGCAAAAAGGGGAAGGGGGTTAAAAAAGCAACCGTTAAAGAAGACAAAAAAGTGGGAGAGGAGCTTGGCGATGAGGAAACAATTGATGTGGATGACTTTGTTGCCAAAATACCATCCCATGCATATGGTATACAATTCACATTCCCCGCTCGGAATCCTATATCAAAGTTGCTGACTAATGAAGAAAAGCAAAGAGATAAACAAATGTTTCAAAAAGAATTCTCCAAGTAATATTTTACTCCATATCTTTTAACATAAAGCATATACTCTACTCACAGCAATATGATATTACTAATTGTTTTTCATACATGCAGTGCAACAATTTGGCGTTCATCAAGTGGTTCTAACATTGTCCAACTAAAGGACATCAGGCAACTACTCATTGAAGGCGACACAAGCAGCAATGTAAGCATAGAGTAACACTTTGGTTTTGCTACTCGATATTTGCAGTGAAAATATCACATTACTCTTGTGAATGTATTTCTAACAGCAACAATTTGCTTTTGTGTGTCTAGTTTAACAGCACTACTCTACTGTTCTTAGCGTATTTTCTGCTAACAGTACCAGTGTACTATTTCTAACGTATTTTATGCTAACAGCACCACTTTACTGTATTATGTGTATTTTAGCATCAACATTTTACTATTACTAGACAGCACCATTTTATTGTATTATGTGTATTTTGCAGTAAAACATTGCTAATGTCCACATTGAATATCATGCTTAATTTGAGTTATTAATTTGCAGGTCATCGATGCATTTGGAGATATTATCACATCTGACACAAAAGAAAAAAAGCTCACATGCTACATCCCAACCTCAAGCATGGTAATCATGACGCAAAAATATACTTGGAAACAACATATCATACTTAAATCTCTGTGTACTGAGTATGTGTTTATACATTGCAAATTTATTTTGATAGCCCCAATGCTCAATTGAAATCTAAGTGGTTTGATGATAAAGTTATTGAAGCAGCCATCTCCGGTAGCAGATATCACCTCTATCACCTTATTACAGCTGCTAGACCTGGTGGAGCTAAAAACCACTGGACTTTGCTTGTGCATGACACGCAAAGCGGAACATGGAGACATCACAATTCCATGTGACCACGAGAAGTAATTGAAGACAACCATTACAACAAAGCAAAAAAAGTGGTAATAACATTCACATAACCAAAAAATTACTTTAAAAAAATAATCTTATTAATTACCATAGTAATATGATACAACTATTGTCAGGCGGAGTACGTGCACCAAATAGGGCTACAAGACAATCAAGGTCAACAAATTGAGGTTGAATTTGTAGAAAATACACCCCAACAAAGCGAATACTCGTGAGTATTTTAGTACTATTTTGTTTGCTTCATACTGCTGCTAATATAACGATACAATGTTGAATTCTTTTTGACACTTTACACGTAATACATCAAGATACTGGGACTGCTGGACACTATATTTACAATGTCCACATTTTCTTTTCATTTTTCATTTCATGCAACAGTATTATGACACTGTCAACAACTTTACAAACAAATATGCATCAACGCTTCTCATTATATCATTGTTTTTTGTAGACTCGACTGTGGAATCATTGTATGCAACCTCATTCTTGATTACTTGTACGGACTAAACATTATAGAGACCATGACTCTAGAAGAAGTTCAAAGCTTTAGAAGGCACATCATCCAAGAAATCATTTTCGACGGTGACCTGTTATGGAATCCAAACTGGGAAACGCAAACGACTGCTCCAAAAGAAAGCGATACAATCAATGTCAAGCCACTCTCCATCGCATATCCAAAAACAAAAAGGGCCAAGAGAAACTAAACTTAAGATGTCTAGGAGTACATTATTTGGCTGAAATTTATGAACAGTCTACTTACAATTCATTTGTGAACATGGGTGTACATATTGTTCACTAATTACAAATTTCTTTTTTTATCTTCTTTAAAGTAACAATCCAAATTTACTGTTATATGGTTTCAATTGTGCACAAGCTTGCCAGCTTATATGATTGCTGATCTACAAAATGTTGCCAATAGGTTAATTCATCACAATACTTCTCATGTGGTAATTTTCTAACTAATAATCCATCAATAGTACCACTTTACTGTTGGAAGTAAAAAATAACAACACAAAAACACCAATAACTATTACACCCATCGTATTATTGTATGTCCAATCAAAGTAATAACGTAGTTGGTTCCTATTGAATATTACAAGATTCAAAAACATGTCAACGCATCACCAATTAGTTGTACTTCAAATGAAACTACCATATATCGTTACCCAACAGTATCATTACACGGTTGACAATTACAAATCCAAAAACCACTAAAATCTTAATCATTAACTACCTCCGTTCAATGAACATCAGTGTCACTCATATCCAATGATAAATTATCATGGTAATCACAGTTGCGTGATAAATTGACATTGGTGCTGTTTGTTATTTTATGTGACAAACAGTATCACTATCCTGTTGTAAGTTTGAATTAACATTTCAGCATACTCATTTGCAACATATACATATCATAAAATCATATATTCCAATGTGTAACATAATGCCTTAAAAAAATTATCACTCTATGCCCTAAAAATTGGACATCGGAAAACACACTACAACCAACTTAGAACATTTAAAATTACCAACAACTTAAAAAAACAACAACAAACAAATGCTATATTGGTTCTTGACATGTCTTCTTATTATGAGTTCCAAGCCTTCCACATGTACCACATTTGATTTGCCTTATCTTCTCTCCTCTTGAAGGTATCCTCTTGTTCTTCGGCCTCCCCGCAGGCCGTCTCGTGTTGGGTGGAAGTACAAATTTACAATTTTCTACACTAACTCCCACTTTGAGAGCCATAGAAATGGGATGAATAGATTGAGAGTAAGCTTCACGAAATGAAGATGTGTAAAAGTAATCCTCCACATAGTCATTAATGTCACCACCACTGGCTTAAATTGCTACAGCAGCATGCAAGCATGGAAAACCTATTTATTTGCCACTGATAACAAGTACACGTGCAATTTAAAATGTCAACAGTAACAGACGGGTATGAATGAACCTCGAACACACTATCACTGGACATGCTAACCCTCCAAGTCCTTCCCTTATCCAACTCATCATCCAACCTCTCATCTATCTTCGGGCATAATACAGTATTCCAGGAATCTGCTTCTAACCTCTTATTGCACATTTGCGCCATAATCTGGGATCTAATCAAATCAACCATGTTTGTAATTGGGAGGAAACGAGCTTCCTTAATCCAAGCATTAAATGATTCGGCAACATTAGAGCACATCTCACCATACCACTACCCTTGGAAGTACTTGTTCGCCCAGCATTGGATAGGATAGTCATTAAGGAAAAATTGCACTTGCTCCTTCCCTTCAGCCAACAACTCAGACAACTTCTTCTCAAACTTATGCTCAATTGGAGCATATGCACATTCACGAAATAAAACACCATTAGATCTTTGAATGACTTATAACCCCTAACCTTGTCTCGTAAATTCATCTTCAAATGATGAAGGCAATAAGCATGGTATGCTGTTGGAAATATTTTTGGTAGCGCCAACTTCAACCCATTGTTTCGATCTGAAATAAACGTGAGTTGCCTCGCATCTCCTATAATTTCACGTAAATTCTCAAAAAACTATCTCCAATTATCTTTTGACTCAATATTAACCACAGCAAATGCCATCGAGAATAACCCTGCAACAATAACAATAATAACACATGCTTCTTTAAAATGATACTGAACTACATAATCAATCAATAACTCTGTCTCATTCATACATGAAAATAAAGACTCAACAGTACCAAAATACAGTACTATCATACAAAACACTACAATCTTCTCACATTCTACATTGAACATTAACCACTCACTCTTGCACTTTCAAATCAACTAAATTGAACAACATTAACACTATAAAACATACTTTAGTTTCCATCCTTTGCTGTCGCAGCTAACAATTGCCCTTTGTACCTACTTTTCAAAAAGGTACCATCCACAAACAACAATGGTCGACAATATGTAAAGCCATGAATACATGCATAGAAAGACGCAAAAAACCTCTTAAACCGATTACTACATTCATCCATATCCAAAACAAGTTTGCTGCCCGGATTTGTCGTCATGGACTCCTCAATGAACCAACAAAATTGGTCAAATGACTCAGAGTTATCACTATACAAACAATTTCGTGCCTTCTCAATATCCATCTACTGCATTGGTGTAAAATATATCTAGCCAATACTTCATTTTAAAATCTCACCGAACTTTAACAGCACTCAAAAGCGACTTATCGCGCATAACCTCTACCATTTCGGACGACACAATGTCAGACCCCATCCTATTATGCTTGGTTGTTCGAACAGCTGCCCCATATGTGTGAACATTGTTTAGTTGACGTATGTAGAACCACCCATTTGCATGCTCCATGTGTGCATGCACTCGCCACTCACCACTCGCAGCCCCTTCGCTCCTTTATCCTACATACAGCTATTACTCTATTAGATTTATTCCTCACAAAATCATAATTAAATCCAATTTCAACTGAATATTTGCACAACGCAGCTCTAAATCCTTTGACGCCATCTTTGAAACACTGACCCACATTCTTTATTAAGTGCACCCAACTAGCACTAAGCAAAGTCCGCTCCTCATGCAAACAAAAAGACAGCAACAAATCAGTTTCCATATCATTAAACTCTCCCCCCGAAACTTCACCATTACAAATATTCAACACGTCGCCTCCACCTGCCGCCACCATTATCTACCACCTCAATGTCAAATTGAATCATGTACATACGCCTCCCAATGGATAACATGGCTCTTACGTCAACATTATTGTCTATCATAATTTTCGTATGACTAGGAAGCGAATAAAATAGCCCAACCATCCCCGGCCTCAAACTCCTCTATTTCGATATAATAAACCCTTGAATATCATCAAAAGATGTTTGTGCATCTGCGAGCATAGCAGCTGTCCTTCCACCAAAAGTACACATTAAATATATGTTCTCATCCATCGCATTTCAAATGGATATATTAACCTGTATAAATACACAAACAATATCAATTTATTATGTGAATATAAACAACACAACACATAAACCAAACCATAAACGGCGTGTCTCCCATTCTCTCAACAGTACCACTTTACTACTCATCAATGTAACCATGTACTAACCCATAAATAGAATCATGGCTATTTATAGCCTCAATAATCGAATAACAAACGCATACACACAAGTAAGGACATATCAATTTATTGTAAAATTTTGACATATGTATATAAAACATAACAGCATGTATCACGTTCTACCAATAGTACCACTTTACTACCCATAGATACATAAACATATAATAAATAGTAGACAGTATCATGATACTGTTTGCATGGTAAATATGACCCTACAATTCCTTCTTTCTAAAAACAGAACAAAATAGTACTAGTGAATTAACCACACCATACAAATCCATCAAACATGACAATCTCCAACCTACATGTCCATTTGTATGACACACATCAACAAAATACTCACCCACACAGACAAAGCCCTCTCAAATCTCAATGACAAATGCAATAAACATGTAAAAAAAAACTCATAACTAACAAAAATATATGTACTCACCTTATGTATACAACAGTTGAATCCCGAATTATGAAATCCACACAAAACCCTAGCAATATTCAACGACCACCACTGGAAACAATACTTTGTACTTTCTGAAATCACCAAAATGAACACTTTCACCACTGATTTCCCATCCAAAACCCAGACAATCACTGAAAATCTGTGAAATAGCACGACAAAGAAGAAACTACGAACACCTTCAAACCCAAACGAAATATCTTAGAGCCGCTTGAAGTGAGTGAAACATTGGGAATTCAAATTTGAATTTCCACCTTCTGCACTGGTTTGAAGATAGAGAAACATGATGTAACCAAAATATCTCTCCCACGAAATCAAATCCCCCAAAAAATGGTTACATTTTTTACTCTTCATATGGAAAACTAGGTTTTCCATATCTGCTGAACAAGTAATGCCGAAATGTAAAATGAAGGGTATATCTGGTATAAAAAAACACGGTTTTACCTTACCACAAATAACAACTTAAAAAAAGGGGTTATTAAATTACTAAATCTTAAGTAGGGTTTTTTGCTAAAGTCATATCCCTAATAGGGGTTATTGCTAATTTTCCCTTTATTTTTTTTATTTTTATTTTTATTTTTCCCAAATAGTTCTCTCTCTTATGGTAACTAAGCATATGTTTTTTTTTTCCCTTTCTTTTTTTGTACAAAGTATATTCTTATTTCATTTTACTTTTCCTTTTTCTTCCTTTTGGCTGCATGAAATTCAAACCCCAACGCTAATTCCCCTCACCTACACCAAGCCCCAAACACCTATAGGGAGTATTAGGAGTGTAAAATGGGTTGGGCTAAATCCGGTTGAGCTGTTCTTCATGTGGGTTGGATTGGGTTTGGGATGGATCTAGTTGGGCTTTATTATTATTCAAGCCAACCCACAGAAAAAACATGAGCTTGAACCCACTCTTGAGCTTAGACATGCTTCGGGCTTATGTCGGGCTTTGGGTTGGGCCTAATTCAGACTTACTTCTTATTTATGGTTTCTTTATTAAATAACATTTGAACTCTACAAAGTTATATGCGTAAAATGTTTATAAATTATAAAGACATTTGCAAACATTATATTCATATTTATATGATTTAATAACCTTTATAATTTATAATAAGATATTTGCAAATGGATCATTGGTTGAAATATATTCATTCATTAATTGAGAAAAAAAAAAGAAAGACATAAATATAATTGTTGGGTGTTATTTCTTATTTGTTTGTAGGATTTGTAAATTTTATTTCATTATTTTTTAATTTCATGTAAATCAAGAGATAAATATAACTCATATAGTCATATGATAATAGTATATTTTACTATAAAATTGGCTAACTTCAAGATGGGCCTTGGGCTGGGCTTTGGGTTGGGCTGGGCTACAAATCCCAAGTCCAAGCACACCATTTTCAAGCCTATGCTAGGGTTTGGCTGGGCCTAGACTGGCTACGGGCTAGGCTAGGGTGAGCCATGAGCCAATGGGCCAATTTTACACCTTTAGTTAATGCCAAAGTATATGTAAAATTTTGTATCACTGAATTAGTGTTCTCATGATCGATGGGCCAAGGTTCTCTACATTGGCAACAAGTCGCCCAAAAAGGCCCGAACTTGCCTTCAGGCCTGAACTTGGCAAGATGTGTCAAGCGAACTTTGCTAGGCTTGGCCCGTCGTGATAGCTATACTTTAAGGGCCCGTTTGGTCATCCAAATGAGAATTAAACAATTATATTATATTTTCAAATCTAGTGATCATAGTTGAGACTCGGACCAGGCATTGACTCAGGGTGAGGGAGCAGGTCACTAAGTCACTGGTCGAACCATCGAGTCATCGGTTAGACCACATAATGATAAAATATATTGTTTTAAATATATTTGGATGCATTTATAAGTTTCTGCAACTAAGGCTTCAAATGAGTTGAAGCTCTTGTTAGGGGCTCACAATAAAGTTCAATAAGTGCTCAACACGAATTCAGTCGATAAGTAAACAAGCCAAACTCAAGCATAAAGTTTAGGCTCATTTAATAAACAAGCTAAATTCAAGTAAACTAAAGTTCAACTTGTTTAGGCTCACGAACAAGTTCGTTACGAAGTTGATAAAGAACTTGTTAAGGGTTGAAATGAGGCTCGTTGATGAGCTTGCAAGTGAGATTTTCTCTATGCCATAGGCTCCCATATGATAGTCAGATGTCACATTACCATTCGAAAGGGCATGTTCATAGTCAAAAGTTATTCCATATAAATATCCTCTCCTTGCATCATGCTTCATAAAATCTAAGGCCATTATCCCGATGTAATCTGCATCAAGATAAAGCCTAGTAGTTATTTCATATAAACATGTTCTTGAAGATCATGAAGTTATGCTATTAAGAATTCATTAAAATCATAATGAAATTTAGAAAGCTATAGAAACAAGAATTGAGTTTGGAAAGCTTTGTGGAAAGCCACGTGAGGCTACAACGAGTTTTAACTAGAAGGCTTTGTGGGACTATTAGGAGCGTATTGAGATCATAATAGAGTTTAGAAAACCGTGTGAGGCTTGACATCTAGTTATCGAATAGATCAACCTTAACGGTAGCAATGGTTAAGATAGTACAAATGCTCTTCCGTTTAAGAATAGGCTAAAAGTTTTAGAAAATTCAATTCATTCTCTCTGATTAAAGCCTTTTAATTGCAACTAGATCAGATGAGCCTCAAGTATTTCTTTCCAACCATCAACTTTTATTTTAGTTTTAAAAACTCGTCTACTTCCCACCACAATCAAATTTGGGCTACGAGCAACAAGTTCCAAGGTGTTAGTGGTAACAAGGGTTTGCATTCTTTAAGCCATAGCATTCTTCCAGCCAATCATGTTTTAGAGTAGACTTAATGGATTTTTTTTTTACTTGAATTTTTTTATTTTGTGTGTTGGGATTATGAAGAATAAATCTGTCAAAAAAAGTGGAGTTTTAGCAAGGAAAAATCGTGCTGGACAGAGGTTGGAGTGGCTGAAAAAAATGGGGGGGGGGTGTAGGTTATTAATTGGCATCGTGGGCACAGAGGGAGGATGGGATGGGGGTTTGGGTTGGGGGGGAGAGAGAGAGAGAGAGAGAAAGAGAGAAGGGTATTTTTGACAATTACAATGTCGTCACATGATCATTTCGCGTCGCTTTTTGTGGATGGAGAGTAACAGTGGGGCACATTGAAAAAAATTAAAACATCCAAGAGGCACATTTGCAAAATTTGAACGTAAGGGGGGGTTATCTGCTAACCCCCAATACTTCAGGGGGGTTATCTACAATTTACCTTATTTTTTATCAAATATTTCTCCTACTACTATGCTGGCTAGACAAGTCATAGGATCTATCTCATATCTATATATATATATATATATATATATTATAGTTTGTGTTTTTCATTTAATAAAAGAAAATAAAACTACAGAGACATGAATATGTGCATGTTGGGACTTCTATGGATTTAAATCATTTGATATGATGCCTCAGACCTATTTGTGATGACTTGGAATGGAACGATTGATTTTTTTATTTTATTTATTTATTTATTTTTTGGGTGTGAAGAACAAGCCAAATCTATCATTTTCCAAAGGGATGAGTCACCTTTTTTGATGAATTTTAGCACGATAATGATATTATATTATAGTGGTTTTTGAAATCCATGATTTGAAATCCTACCTTCAAAATATTTTATCTAAACAGTGAATTCTTAAATCCATGGATTTCAAATCTGTGGATTTAAAATCTATACCCCAAATCCAAATCCACGTTGCCAAACGTAGCCTTAAAGAAAAAGAAGATAAAAGAATACAAGGTAACAAAGACGAAAAAGAAGTAAAACCTGGTTTTGGCAACACATTACCATAACCAGCTAAGAAAAACCTCAACTAAACTTGAAATCTATAAAAAGGCAAACCAGAGAGATCTCTCCCAATAAAAGGCATAAGCTTAGCTAGAGGAGACCACAACGATTGGAAACCTAAGTAACTCAACCCCAGACTTGTGCACTTATCAGCTGTGGCATTGCCTTCTCTGAAAATGTGGCTATACTGAAATTCCATGTTCTTCATAAAAACTTTACAGTTTTGCTAGCGAGTATAAAGCTTCTAAAGTAGTCTATAATCCAGATTAGAAAGGCATTGAATGACCGAAAGAGAGTCACTTTCAAGCCAAATTTGAGTCTAGCCCTTCTCCCAAGCAAGTTCAATACCTAAAATAACTACTAACAACTCAGCAAAATAAGTAGTGTGAACACCAATATTAATACTAAACAGCCCCTTGACGAAACCACGAAAAGTTCTAAACACACCAGCCGCAACGGAAGAATCCAGATTTCTTCTTGCCAAGCCATCCGTGTTTAATTTAATCCAACCTTGTGGGGGAGGATTCTAGTACATGGTGGAAATAAATGGAGCCTTTCTAGGAATTCGTGACACACGAAGAGAGTGAAGGGTAACCAGATCAGAAACAAAATTATCTATATGCCCACTACTCAGGTTGCCTACATCTCGAAGCATTGATTTTATGTAAAAACAAACTCTTTTAACATTTGGCTTCTTACCCTCAAACCGTGACATATTTCTGGCATGCCAAATTGAGTGAAAGTCAACAACACAGCAGCAATCCATAAATTAAAAAGCTGAGAGCTCATGCGCCGAGAACAAACATTCTTCTAGAATTGAATGAGATGAAGGCCTTGGGTAGACAAAGGCACCTGAAAAATAGAAGTAATCTAAGCCTAAACTGCCCTAGCAAAATCACAATATATCCAAGAACAAGTGAGAAGCAGTTTCAATGCAACATTGCTGATTGCAAAGACTACAACAAGAAAGAATATGCATGCCCCATTTTTTAAGTTGATCATCAGTAGGTAATTTGTTCCACAGGAGGCTCCTAAACCAAGACGGAAATATGAAGAAGAACAAAGGATTTCCAAAGGTGAGAAGTCCAGTGAACCACTGAATATTGTAACCGACAATAAGAAAAGGCATTAGAAAACTTAAGGAAGCCAGACGAGTTAGAGGACCAAATGATATAATCCTTTATATCTTTAAGAGGAAGAGCAACTTGCTAAATCGCACTGTAAAGGACTGAAAAAGCCACTTTAAAGTACTTTGGAATAGACCAAACATTATTCTGAATGAAAGTAGACACTTTGCAATTCAAACCTCGAACTAAATGAGTAGGAAGATAGAACAGATAAGAAAGAGGACAACCCAACCAGTTATCCGACCGAAAGTTCACATCATGCCTATTACCAATAACCCACTGAGTGTTAAGAAGCAAATCCCCCATAACAGATTTAAGACCAGACCATATTGAAGACATTCTATAAGTAGAGAGAAAATTATAACCAAAATGATATCTAGCCTTCACGAATCCACTAAAAACATAATTAGAGGAAAATAGATCCTAGCTAGTTTTAAGTAGGGGTGGCTTTATTAAGAGCTTTAAAGCATTTGAGGCCCAAACCCCCTTCATCAATAGGGGCACACACCCGCTTCTATGAAACAGTGATAAGCTTCCTAGCATCAATGTTAGTTGACCAAATGGAGTTTTTGACCCAACATTGAAGTTGCTGCAACAATGAAGCAGGCCAAGAGTAGATCTTGAAAGAATAAAGTACGTAATATAGGATAGATAACAGCCTTAATCAATTGAACTCTACCAGCTAAAGAAAGAATTTTGCAACACCAACCCTCTAACTTCACTTTAACTTTATCTGCCAGATTTTGAAGATGCATTCTCCTAGGCTTCCCCCGATCCCTCAATAATTCCCAATAAAGAAACAATAGAATGTCTTTGATAAGAAGCTGCCTTACCAATGAAAACCCTGCTCTTAACTTTGCTGATAATTTGACAAGATGCTAGACCATACATGTCTATAAAATCCATTAAAACTCTTAAAGAAGATGAGGAACCACGACAAAAAACAAAAATATCATCCGCATATAATAAATGGGTCGGGGCAGCAAAACCTCGAGGAGAAGAGATGGGATGAATTTTATCTTCATTCACTAACTTGGTCAAATCATGACTTAACACTTCTTCAACTAAACAAAAAAGAAGGAAGGGGGGGGGGGGGGAGGAGACAGAAGATTACCTTGCCTAACACCCCTACTACAAGAGAAGAAACCACAGGGCAAGCCGTTAATCATAAATTTTTCAAAGAAACCAAACTTGTTTAGAACATGAAGCAAGAAACCCCAATCTAAGGTGTCAAAAGTTTTAATAAAATCAAACTTAATTCCAATGTTACCCCCAAAACATTTTCGATCCAAAAGATTGAAGCATTTCGAAGCTAAACTAATATTTTCTGAAATATTTCTTCCTTTAATAAAAGCAGTTTGGTTATGAGAAATAATCTTGCTAGCAATAGGACTAAACCTATCAGCCAGGATTTTAGGAATGATTTTAAAGAGAAAATTAGTAAGAGCAATAGACTTGAATTGGGTGATAGTGTCAGCATTAGGGACTTTCGGAATAAGCACTACAAAGTTGGAATTGAAGGTTAAAGGAAGCCAGTTATGCTCAAAGAACTCCCTAACAACCTTTACCCCTTCTCTAATAATACACCAACAAGATTGATAAAAGAGCCCCCCAAACCCATCCGGACTAGGTGCACTCGATGGATCTATATCAAACACTACCTTTTTAATCTCCAATGCTGAAGGCATAGTAATAAGAACATCATTGTCACTGTCTGAAACCATTAAAGGAATAGTAGACTCAACCAGGCCATTATCAGAAGTAGTGTGCTGCGAAGAATAAAGAGAATGATAATAGTCAACAATGTGGCTCTGAATGACCATAGGAGCAAATTCATGGCAACCATCAATATTCAAAGAGTTAATCTTACTATTCATAGATCTGAGCTTGGCCATTTTATGAAAATAAGATGTATTTCTATCTCCTTCTACCACCCATCTTACTCAAGATTTATCTTTCCAAAAGCATTTTTGAATTCGAAGAGCTTAAAAAATTATTGTTATCATCACAAATGAGAGAGCAAGTCTAAGATAGTGACATTTCATGAATTTTTACGAATTGATTATATAGCATCAACTATAATAATGACTCCAAATTTTTTTAATATTCTAAGAATTGATCAAAGAGGCCCTAATGTATTGTGCCAATAGAGGCCCCCAAACAACAACAACACCACCACCAACTACACATCTTAATAACTTCACTATGTGCTCTAGTGGGATTGGCCCATTTTCTAAATCTTGTTTGGGGGCCTCTATTGGCACCCAAAGACTTGGTTTTAATTGCCCACTTATTCTACATTTTAAAATTTAATGAAAAATATATAAAGTTTTCATAAAAAACTGATCACATTGTCTATTAGAAAACATTATTCTGAACAACTTTTTGAAAGAAATATTTTCTAAAATCTATCGTTTAAGTGGACTTTTTAGCCATTTATGAAGCAAAGAGTATAAATGGCAAAAAAGTCTACTTAAAAGACAGATTTTGGAAAACCTTTCTTCTAAAAAGTTGTTTAAAATGATATTTTCTAATAAAATATGCTATCAGTTTTTATGAAAACCTTTTCTATTTTTCATAAAACTTTAAAATGTAAAATAAGTGGGGGATGAAAAGCAAGTCTTGGGGTGCCAATAGAGGGCCCCATCTTGTTTACCTACAATTTCATAGCGATGACACTGGCCCAACTCATTAGGCCCAATGCCAGATTAACTTGAAGGAATATCATTATGCTTACTATTCTCCACACCTTGCACTGGTACCTTACCCATATATATCCTCTATCAGCATCTCTTCTCTAACATTAACTTCAAAATATCGATCCTCAGTTGTTATTGAAAGAACCCCCATAATGTTACAGCAAAAGCTTTACCCTATCAAATCTCATTTTCTTCTCTATGTCGTTATCCTGTGAAAAAACTTCCCCCTATATTTCACCTATCTTTACAAAATTCTTCAAATTCCATGCCTGAAGTGGCATACCCACAATATTCACCCATACCAACTTTGAGCGTTTGGCCACCCTTGGATCCATTTCTCTTATCTCACAAAACAAATTTGATAGTATATCATTGTCATTTTCTAACCAATATTTTTTAGGGTAAAATACATTTACACCCCCTGTGTTTACTGACTATTACACTGACCACCCCTATACTTTCTGAAATTACATTACCCTCCCTTACGTTGGAAAATAATCTACACTTAACCTCATCCGTCAACCCACCATTGGGAGCTGTTAACATTGGTTGCTGACGTCATGGAAATATTGGCTCAAAATACCCATTTTAACCTTAGTGAAGCCAAAACGCATCGTTTAGAAAAAAAGGGGTATGGGGTCGTCGGTGGTAGCCATGAGTGCTGCTGCTGCTTCTTCTTCTTCTTCTTCTTTGTGCTTTTTTTTTTCTTTTTTTTTTGGTTATTTTTTTTTTTTTTTTTTGCTTTGTTCAATCTGCTCCTCTTGGGGTTTTTTGGTTGGAAAAAAAAGGGGTATGGCCGGAGCCCATGACAGGTTGCCGTGGTAGCCATGAGTGCTGTTATTGTTTCTTCTCTTCTTCTTCTTTTTCTTCGTGCTATTTTTTATTTTTATTTTTTTGTTTTGTTCAATCTGCTCTTCTTGGGGTTTTTTTTGTTGAAAACAAAAAGGGGTATGGCCGGAGCCCGTGACAGGTCGCCAGTGGCAGCTATGAGTGTTGCTACTGCTTCTTCTCGATCTTCTTCTTCTTCATGCTATTTTTTTTTTTTTCGTTTTGTTTGGCATCACCTATAAGAATTTCTCAACCTGAAACCCAATTGCATAACCCCACTAGCTCTTCGCCACTGCAGCTCCTTCTCCTTCTCATCATCCTTCCTTCTCCCCTCTGTTTTCATCTTCTTTTTTTTTCTCTCCAAACCCTCGTGCCTCCCCCCACTGCAAGAAGCCCACCGCCGTAGCTCCTTCTCCCTCTTGTCATTCTTCCTTCTCCCCTCTGTTTTCCTTTTTTTTTTTTCCTCTCCAAACCTTTGTGCCTCCCCCCTCCACCAGATCTCCAGCACAAATCTACGAAGCTCTCTCACACATTGGAAGAAGAACGGTTGCCTCAACATAGGGCGGATCTGGCATTTAGATCTCGTTTCAACCATGGCGATGGGTTGCCTTAATAGGGGGCAAAAGAAAAAAAAGAAAGAAAAAGGAAAAAGAAAGAGAGATGAAGAAGAAGATCTAAACAGAGGGCTATTGCAACAGGGAGCAAAATTTTTTTTTTGAAAGACATGAAGATGAAGATGAAGAAGAAGAGGGGTTGCCTCGGGGCAAATCTGGAGTTCGGATCTGGTTCTAACCATGGCAAACAGGGCTGTTGCTTCTTCTTCGAGCTCTTCTTTATTTATTTTATTTTATTATTTATTTATTTATTTTAGTTTTTATTTTTATCAAGGGCTTTTTCCAATCCTTTTTTGGAGTTGGATGATGAAGAATGAAATTGGCTCGGAAAAATGGGTTGACCGAGAGGTTGGGGTATGTGTTATTAGATATGAAAGGGAAGAAAGGTGTGATTCATGTTAGATATGGGAAAAAAAAAAGGATGAACTCACTGGAAAAAATGGAGTTGGCTGGAAAAATGGCATTGGCCGGAGAAGTTGACCCACCGCTAGTGACCTGTCACGGGCTCCGGCGTAGATCTATGAAGGGTAAAATTGTCATTTCGTGCTTCTGTTAACCCCATCAACTTAGCCGTTCTGACAAGGGGAGGGCAGTGTATTTTTAGATACTATGGGGGTGTCAGTGTAATAGTAAAAAAACACAGTGGGTGTAAATGTATTTTACCCTATTTTTTATCTAGTTTCGCTTCACACGTACACGAAAAGCATCTTTTTTCCACCCAATGGGCACTCTAATACTGAAAATTCCTTCACTAAGCAACGATTCTCTTCCTTTTTTTTATTTTTTTTATTTTTTTAATTATTATAGATAATTTAAAATTTTTATTAAAAGAAAGAAAAAAAATAAAGAAAAAAAACAATAAAGGATAAAGGATATTGTAGGCCTAGATTGCGGGGATGCAGGGCTAGGGTCAGTGTCATGTCGGCTGAGACTACTCGAACCGTGGTGCTTGGCTGCTGCGCTGCCCTTTAAAAAGATTTGAGGGCGCCTTCCCTAACACCAGTTGGTTTTAGGTGAAATGGTTAGCACTTGGTCCTATAATTGGTATCAAAGCAAGGTCACGGGTTCGAGTTCCCGAGAGAGCACGAGTATGCGCTGGAAGGGTGATTGTTGGCCTAGAATGCGGGGATGCAAGGCTAGGGTCAGCGTCATGCCAGCTGAGACTACTCGAACCGTGGTGCTTGGTTGTTGTGCTGCCCTTTAAAAAGATTTAAGGGCACCTTCCTTAACACCAGCTGGTTTTAGGTGAAATGGTTAGCACTCGATCCTACAGATATGTCTAGACTTAGTGACTTATAGAATGTCACATTCTAACTCAGAGGGAGGATATATATCCAAAACCTCTAACGGTCATGCACAAAATCTTCGTACTAGGAGGTTTTTGAAGAATTCAAGTCTCAAAAATGTAAGGTACATTGGATGCGTCCTGATTAGCCTATTATCGAAGTTTTTTTTGTTGTGACTTTGATAATAAAAAAAAATTTAAAAAAAAAAGGAATAAAGGAGTCTTTAGTGGTCCTTTTGTCTTCCACCTCCTTAATAACTAAATTGATTTGCTTAAGAACGAAAGAAGGAAAGTTACCTTTGTCAGAAGTAAAAAGCTGGCTTTGAACATTATCACTAGACTTCCCATTCAAAGTTGTAGTAAGATTAGAATTCCGAATCAGAGTAGGACTGTTGATATTATCAATAACCTTGTTTGCAACATCCATTAAAATATGGTTATTAGCACTCTTAATGATGTAAGTAGTAGCCTGATGAGGACTAATAAATTGCCCTTGATCCTGAGCCAAAACTCCTACCCCAATCTCACCATTTTGTCCATCTTTCTTAGATGATTCATCTTCCTTCTACTATTGAAAAAGATTACCATCCATACCATGAGTGGCATTAATTGCATCAGGTTGAATAGGATCAGCAACAATACCCTGCTTTGTTGCCAAAAACCCATCATTATATTCTCCGCATCAATAGCTGTGACCTAAAAGCCCACCTTGGAGTTAATCACAGGAGTAGCATTTGCTTCTTATCACAAATGGAAATATTGTTCTCTGCAGATTTGACAGTAACACTATTATTATATGATTTATCCTTAATTCTACCTGGTCGAGAAGAAATTTCCTCAAAAACTTTCTCCTCCCCTATGTCTCCCCACTTCCTATGAGGTTCAGAAATTAGAGTGTTACTAATATAAGAAACACTAACAAGTGGGCTGACCCCTTTACTACCAAGATCAGAATTATCTTCTACCAAGTTCATATGCACATCTGATCGATCATAATGAGGGCCAACATTGGTAGTCAGATTAAGCTTCCCACTTTCCCAGTGTTATTATTTACCAATCTAGGATCCATAGTAGTAGTCTCAAATTAATATGGTGTATGATGTTGCAAAAATGACCCAACTTTCCCTTTTGTAAGTCAAATAATAGGCTTACATAAAGGATAAATGAAAGCAATCAATTGGCCATCAACTCTTTTTGTTGAAACTTTTTTTTGATTAACTATTAAGGGTATCCTAGGTCTTACTCTCGCTGAGGTTTTGGCCCAGACTATTCCCCTAACGGTGTGTGAGATGCCCTATACCCACACAAGCAGCGATCTATGTGAAGAGTTGAAACGATGACCTCTAAGGAGCACACCCAGGGCCTGACCGCTCAACCAACCCCGTAAGTGTTCTTTTTGTTAAAACGATGACCTCTGGGGAGCACACCCAACGATCTATTTTTGTTGAAACTTGAATGTACTTTAATGTGAAAAGAAAAACTTAGGTTTGGGCCTTTAGTGGGAGCTCGACCTGAGCCAAGCCCAAATACCCTTGGGCTAAACCATGGGTAGCCCGGTCCGAGCCTGTCCCAAGCCTGGCACTATAGTAGCATATTGGAATCATGACTTCATTGAGAAAGTACCTTTGGTGACTAGTTCACAGATTAATACCAATAAAAGGGTATTACTATCAATTTACTACAGATTTATTGTCAACTTGATACAAAGTGACTACCAGTTCCTCTGTTTTGGTATTATGTTGGAAATTGATCACCAAAAGGTAATTTTCTGAAGCCCATGCCTAGGCCCAAGCTCAAAGCCCAAAAAAGCCTAGGCCTAGGCTTCACATTTTTTGTAAGATGGCAGCTTTTGCAACCCCTCAACTTTATTTGTAAACCCCATTTCTTTTCACTTTTCAAGGTTTCATGAAAAATAGAAAGCTTTTATGAAAACCGGCCACGTTGTCAATTAGAAAACATCATTTTGAACAACTTTGTAAAAGAAATTTTTTCAAAAATTTGTCGTTTAAGAGGACTTTTTGTCCATTAATAGTCTCTATTCATTTTTACATAAATGAAAATTATAAATGACCAAAAAGTCCACTTAAACAACATATTTTATAAAAAATTTATACTATAAAGTTGTTCAAAATGTTGTTTTCTAGTAGATTACGTGGCCAGTTTTCATAAAAACCTTTTATATTTTTCATAAAATCTTAAAAAGTAAAAAGAAGTGAGGTTTACAAATAGGTTGAAAGGTTGCAATAGCCACCCTCTTTTTTTGTCACATGTCCCGGCCCGCTCGATGAATAGTACAAGCTTGAATGGCCTAGCTCAATGCCCAGTGTAGCCCAACCCAGCTTGGAAAAAAAAAAAGTCGAAGCCCGCCAAAGCCCGACCCTAGTGACGAGAGGACTTATATCTCTTTAAATGTTATAAATATTAAACATTGAGTGGAAATTGAGTGGATGTCCACACCCCCTCCACTTTGTGATAATGGGAACACCACTTCATTAGTGGGTTAGGTAATCCCATTATGTGGACCTAATGCAAACAAAGATAAAAGGGGGAGGGGAGAAAGAAGAGGATGTGAGGAATATTTTGGAGAGAATGAAGAAATGTATTTTTGGAGAGAATGAAAAGAGGATATGTATTTGGAGAGAAAGAAGAGAAAGAAGATGAATGAGAAATTTATTCTCCTCACAACTTGTTCTAAATTCTTGGTTTTACAACACGTTATCAGCACGAATTGCTCAAGGAATTTGGGAGCAATATCATACTACCACCATCTTCTTTCTTAACCAATTTGGTTGTGGTAAGTTGGTAAGTTGGTAAGTTCTAAACCAATTTGATTGTGGTAAGTTGGTATGCTCTTAACCAATTTGGTTGTGGATTGGTTTTTACTCTAAATTATATACTCGAATGGATGAATCCATCTTCTCTTCCTGAAGCAAGAGAAGATTTAAAAATAAAACTTGAAGTTTTATAAATAAATAAAAGGAGTGATGATTCATTTTCTCTTCTTGAAGTAAGAGAAAGATTTGAAAACTTGAAGTTTTCTATATGAAAAGTTATTATTTACATGTTATCTTCATGAAGGAAGAAACAAATTTCAATCTCCAAAATTTTCTATAAGAAAAGTTGTTGTTCATATATTCTCTTCCTGAAGTAAGAGAAGATTTAAAATAAAACCTGAAGTTTTATAATTAAAAAGGAAAAATGGTAACAATTCATCTTCTCTTCCTGAAGTAAGAGAAAGATCTGAAAACCAGAAGTTTTCTATAAAAAAAAAAAAGTTATTATTCATCTGTTCTCTTCCTGAAGCAAGAGACAAATTTCAAAACCTGAAGTTTTAGAAATAATGAATAAAGTCTCAATTTAATTGAATAAAGTGATGGTCAATGATGACCAAATTAAATTGAGTAATATATTTCTCTATTCTGTGTTATGCAACTTCTTTAGATGCTTGTAAAATTTTGGTGAAAATTCGTGGGTGCACCTTAACTTTTGCTTTAGTTAGCATAGAAGAACACACAAAAATCTGCTCTTGTTTTACTACGAATTGACTGTCAACGTCACCTCTGTTGTCAGTCAACTTCTCTCAGATTTACTGGTAACTTCACTGTGTCAGCTTAAAGTATGTCATTTTATGATAAAAACCACCAGAAGTGGAATAATGGAATACCAAACCACCAGAAGTGGATTAATGAAATACTAAACCACTAGAAGTGGAGCAATGAAATATCAAACCACCAGAAGTGGAATGAATATATTTGGTGTGGAAAAATAAAATACCAAACCACTAGAAGTGGATTAATGAAATACCAAACCACTAGAAGTGAAGCAATAAAATATCAAACCACCAGAAGTGGAATGAATATATTTGGTGTGGAAAAATAAAATATCAAATCACCAGAAGTGGAATGAATATATTTGGTGTGGAAAAATAAAATACCAAACCACTAGAAGTGGATTAATGAAATACCAAACCACTAGAAGTGGAGCAATGAAATATCAAACCACCAGAAGTGGAATGAATATATTTGGTGTGGAAAAATAAAATACCAAACCACTAGAAGCGGAATGACACTGAAGAAATAAGCATCGGTTTATAGAATAAACCTACGAGATAAGTGTTTTAAGTAAATACTTGGTTGAGGTTTTGTGTGTTATACTGTGTTGACAGCACGAACCCATTTTACCATTTAATTCATAACTTTAGTTCTAGTTATGATTTTGAGATGAAACGAATTGGATTTTGTCACTGACTTGTTGGGCTAACATCCTACCAATTTTCGTGTCATTGGGTGACCATTTGATATTTTTTTTGCGTAATTATTTCGTGGTACACCTGAATCTGGGATTTCTGCTAGACAGCACTAACTCAATATTGAAAAATATTTTTGAATGGGTTTTGCTAGGTATTTCTTTACCAAATTTTGAGGTTACAAAGTACATTTGATATACTTTTAAGTGATATAAACCCCAAAGCCCATTTCTTTTTGGATTGAACATATAAAAATTCATTTATACGCATCACAAATTGTTTTCACTAAAATTTCAGATTTGGTCATTGTACTTGGAGCAGATTACAGATTTTTTGCAACTTATTAGTAGCATTTTGAGAACTAGAGAGACCAACTGAAGATTGTCTCTGCAGCCCATTAAGAATCCTAGCCCCATTTTGGCATGCGTTAGTTTAATTAAAGGCACTCCCAATAGTGCCAATTGCCTAAGCAAACCTTGAAGAATTGATGAAAGGCTATCTATTAATTCTATTCTGCCATTGGAGAAGTACTAGTGCTTTGGGTAAGTTATTCTAACCGTGGTAAAGATACCTTGGCATATGTATCAATATGGAATTATTTTCTCTATCATATTAAAAAAAAAAAAATGGTCATAAAGCTTTATAAAACAAGTAAATTGGTTTTACTTACTACGTGATAACAATCTATTTTGATTTATGAGTTTGAAATTATTTGTTGGCCAATTTTTTGATTATTATCAAAACCATTTCATCATTAAATTTGATGACCATTGAAATTAAATATTTGTAACTATAATTCTTTTGATATTTGATTCTTTTGAAAATGATCGATTTATTGCAAAATCTTATATAGATAAATATTTTCAAGATACCAAAATGTGACAATACACTGAACAGAGTGGCAAGATTGTGAAAATATTTTAATATTTCTTGCCTTGTAAGTACTATTGTAGGTGTACTAATTACTTCACGTCTATATCTAGTGAATATATGTTCCCCTATATACTCACTTGAAAACAAGCATAATTTATAAACTAGTATACGGGAAATCAAATATGAATTGCAATATGATATTGCAGATCTAATTTCAAGATGATTGTTAAAAATATATGTCTGGAAGACAGTGCTATAACTCACACAATCATTAAATTTCCAATATTTATCATTATTCAAAACTATTTTCAATACCATATGAGGTTCATCTAACCTAATTGAAGGTTCCAGAAGAGCAAATATAATATTGCCAAAAAGAACAAAAATTTATGTTGACAATTCTTTATATTCTACCAGAAGTAGAAGAAATTTATTGAGTTTTTAAAATTTACATCGTAAATAGTTATCATATTGAAACCATTAACAATGGAAATGAGGAATATCTTTATATTACCTCTATGATTTTGGGGTAGAAGCTCATATTAAATATTTTCTCTTCTATACGATTATAAGCACAATTGAAACACATGTGGTAGCGCACCAGAAGTGCTCTAACATAAAGATCTTTATACTTTAACATAATCACAATGATGGTAAGGGATGGTAATCACAGTATGGTAAGAATTCACACACCCAAACTCACAAAGTGATGTTTTTACAGCAAGATTTGCAGATTGTCATTTTGATGAAATACAGTTCCCGTCGTTAGGAGGAGGAAATCCACTGATAGAAGAACGACGTGAACTTTCTTGGAATGTACCATCTTTGTCCCATCTTGATCCACGTACTGCTCAATGTGAAACTGAAGTACAGAGGATCACTCATCTTCAGAAGATTGCTAATCAAATGCCTGATGCATTTACAGACGCAGCAAAAATAACTAAGTCTTATATACCGGTTGCAAACACACCAGCAAAGATCAATGTACCAATTGGTAAGTCTACTATTATTGCAGCAAATGAATCATCTACTACACGCCTGAAGCGTGGTAGACCCTTTGGTTCAAAAGATTTAGTTCCCCGGAAGAGGAAAATAAAAGGGCAACAAAATATAGAAAATAGTACTCCGGAAGAGGCTATTGAACAAAAAATAAATATTCCCACAAATTCTGATTTAATAACTCCTGAAGAGGAAAATGTCCCTGAAGAGACAGAAAACAATAAAGAGGCATATGTACATGGAAATAAAGAAATTTCCATAAACTATACATGTACAAAAGAATTGTGGGATCGCTCAGAAGTGGTTATTAATGATGTATTTTCTTTCGCAGTAGCTACTGAAATTTCGAAAGATGATGATGATCTCGAACCACGCACTGTAGACAAATGTCACAGTAGACCTGATTGGTTAAAGTGGAAAGAAGCAATCCAAGCAGAATTGGATTCACTAGAAAAACGTAAAGTATTTGGACCTGTAGTCCTAACACCCAATGATGTGAAACCCGTGGGTTACAAATGGGTGTTTGTAAGAAAGCGTAATGATAAAAATGAGATCGTCAGATATAAAGCTCGTTTAGTAGCATAAGGTTTCCTGCAGAGACCTGAGATTGATTATGAAGAAACATATTCACCTGTAATGGATGCCATTACATTTCGATATTTAATTAGTCTGTCAGTCTCAGAAGGACTTGACATGCGTCTTATGGACGTAGTTACTGCATATTTATATGGAAAGTTAGATGCAGATATATATATGAAGATCCCTGAAGGATTCAAATTGCCTGAAGCAAATACATCACAACCACGAAATATGTACTCAATTAAACTGAGACGATCCTTGTATGGATTAAAACAATCTGGAAGAATGTGGTATAATCGTCTCAGTGAGTACTTAGTTAAAGAATGATATATTAATAATCCTATATGCCCTTGTGTATTTATAAAGAAATCAGAATCTGGATTCGCCATCATTGCAGTTTATGTTGATGATATAAATTTAATTGGGACTCCTGAAGAGTTCATGAAAGCTGCTGAATATTTGAAAAAAGAATTTGAGATGAAAGATTTAGGGAGAACAAAATATTGTCTCGGCCTGCAGATCGAGCATAAATCAAATAGAATTCTTATCCATCAATCAGCTTATACCGAAAAGGTATTGAAACGTTTTAATATGGATAAAGCGCATCCACTGAGTTCTCCCATGGTGGTTCGATCTCTTGATATTAAGAAAGATCCATTTCGCCCCAAAGAAGATAATGAAATGCTACTTGGTCCTGAAGTACCATATCTTAGTGCAATAGGTGCTTTGTTATATTTAGCACAATGCACTAGGCCTGATATAGCATTTTCAGTCAACTTATTAGCAAGATTCAGTTCTGCTCCAACTCGACGACACTGGAATGGTATCAAACATATTTTACGCTACCTTCGTGGAACTACAGATATGGGTTTGTTTTACTCAAAGGAATTAACCCGTGGTCCTTATTTAGAAGGATATGCAGATTCTGGATACCTTTCTGATCCTCACAAAGCTCTCTCACAAACAGGGTATGTATTTACATGTGGCAATACAGCGATATCTTGGCCATCTACAAAGCAAACTTTAATTGCTACATCTTCTAATCACTCTGAGATACTTGCACTCCATGAAGCAAGTCGTGAATGTGTATGGTTAAGATCTGTAGTCCATCACATTCGAGACACATGTGGGTTACCTCTAATTAAAAGTATGCCAACAACAATTTATGAAGATAATGCTGCATGTATTGCACAAATTCAAGGAGGGTACATCAAAGGTGATAGAACCAAACACATTTCACCAAAGTTCTTCTACACTCATGAACTCCAGCAGAGGCATGAAATTGATGTGAAGCAAATACGTTCCACTGATAATCTTGCGGATTTATTCACCAAGGCCTTACCATCGTCAACATTCAAGAAATTGATATATGGCATTGGAATGCGTCGGGTTTGCGATCAGTTAAGTTGATACTTATCTTCTTATCAGGGGGAGTATTCATTTTTGGACATATGCACACTGTACTCTTTTTCCTTCGCCTAGGTTTTGTCCCATTGGGTTTTCCTGGCAAGGTTTTAATGAGGCAGTTTCTTTAGTGCGTCCAACACCACTCTAAGATTTACAAAAATGTTGTACTCTTTTTCCTTCACTAGTTTTTTCCCACTGGGTTTTTCTAGTAAGGTTTTAACGAGGCACATTATTTTAGTGTGGTGGACATCCAAGGGGGAGTGTTATAAATATTAAACATTGAGTGGAAATTGAGTGGATGTCCACACCCCCTCCACTTTGTAATAATGGGAACACCACTTCATTAGTGGGTTAGGTAATCCCATTATGTGGACCTAATGCAAACAAAGATAAAAGGGGGAGGGGAGAAAGAAGAGGATGTGAGGAATATTTTGGAGAGAATGAAGAAATGTATTTTTGGAGAGAATGAAAAGAGGATATGTATTTGGAGAGAAAGAAGAGAAAGAAGATGAATGAGAAATTTATTCTCCTCACAACTTGTTCTAAATTCTTGGTTTTACAACATTAAATATATTTTGGCCATTGTTTTCTTCTCGGTCATTTTCAATTGTACTCTCTAAAATGTGTTACAGATCTTGCCCTATAATGGCCCTATGTACCAATATATCAACCATCACATCTTAAGTCTTAATTCAAGTGTACCTAATATTAATTTAATTGGGATAGAGGATTCCATGGAGCAGATAGTTGATAAGAGTTTGATTTAATATTAAATATTGAGATTATGATCGCTATTTTTTATTTAACATTAATTCATGTGTACCTAATATTTTGATTTTTTTTTACTTAATTTTTTAAAAACAATCACCACGAGGGGAAAAAAAAATGAAGACCTAGTGTGTGGGGGGGGGGGGGGGGGGGGGGGGGGTTTAGAACTTAGTGGAATGGATGGCTAGGATTCATTTGATCTAGGGATAATTCAAGGGTCCATATTAGTCTTCTCAAAGTAATAATTCAAGGGTCCATATTAGTCCAGTATGATCTCAGTACGCGCTTCTATTAGTCCCATGAAACTTTCTAGTCAAAACTCGTTGTAGCCTCATGTGGTTTTCCACAAAGCTTTCTAAACTCAATTCTAGTCTCTATGGCTTTCTAAACTCCATTATAATCTCAACAAACTCCTAATAGCATTCCTTCATGATCTTTAAGAACAATTTTTATATGGAAGAACTACAAGTCTTTATCTTGACATAGATTGCATCGGAATGATGGCCTTGGATTTTATGGAGTGTGATGCAAGGAGAAGATGTTTTCTGTGGAATAACTTTTGATTGTAAACATGCCTTTCGAATGGTAGTGCCACATCCAACTATCGTATGGAAGCCTATGGCTTAGAGAAAAGCTCACTAGCAAGCTCATCAACGAGCCTTATTTCGAACCCTTAACAAGTTTTTTATTGAGTTCATAACAAAATTGTTCATGAGCCTTAACGAGTTGAACCTTAGTTTGCTTGAACTTGACTTGTTTACTAATTAAAACAAGCATAAACTTCAACCTTGCGTTTGACTTGTTTAGTACCAAATTTGAGCCGAACCCTTGTTGAACTTCATTGCGAACCATTAACAAGAGGTTTAACTCATTTGTAGCCCTAGTGGCATAAACTCAAAAGTGCATCCAATTATTCAGATATATTTAAGACGATATATTTTATCATTATGTGGTCTAACCAATGACCCAACGGTCCGACTAGTGACTTAGTGACCCACTCCCTCACCCAGGTCAATGCCAATACAATATACGGAGTAATTGTTTATTTCTCATTTGGACAACCGAACGGACCCTCAAAGTAGAGCTGTCAGGACAGGCCAGGCCCGCTTGACACATCTTGTACAGTTCAGGCCTTGAAGGCAAGTTCAGGCCTTTTTGGGCAAATTGTTGCCGACGTAGAGAACTTCGGCCCATCATGAGAACACTAATTCGGTGTTATAAAATTTTACATATCCATAGGTGTGGGGAATTAGCGTTGGGGTTTGAATTTCATGCAGCCAAAAGGAAGAGAAAGGAAAGCAAAATAAACTAAGAATATACTCTGTACAAAATAAAAAAGGAAAATAAAAATATATATGCTTAATTACCATCAGAGACAGAACTAATGGGAAAAAAAAAAAAAAAAAAACAAACATACATAAACTAGTGGATTCCGTATTTCGGAGAGTGGCCTACCCCTCTGATAAGCCAGTTCATAATCGTTGGCTCGTCTCTATACCACCTCTCACTTGAGGGCATTATTGTGGAGGTCCAATCTCATGAGCAGCTTATATTCAAAACATTTATCCAAAAAAAAAAAATGCTTATATTCAAAACACACAAATCCATGCATATATTAATTAATTCTATTGATAATAAGTTTTTAATAGTAAACCATTCGAACCCTAATACCCATGAAACCAAAAGAAAGCGAGAAACATTCAATCAAAAAACAAACAAATACTAGTGAGGAACCACCTCGTAGCTATGTTGTGGCACCTTTTTAATGGTAGCCCATATAAGATCAAAGTACAATGGAAATTGTGCTGTAGCAAAGAATGTTACTGGCAAGCAATTCACTACATATATTGGAAACGCAGCGTATTTTAGTTTGTCTTTTAGTACAAAGAAATGTCCCGCACAGAAAGAGATCAACATGGAAGCTATGGATACAAAGAGCGATGTCAAACCAAGCAGAAGCTTCCTTGGCAAGTCTTTACCAAAATCTCTCTCTTGGTATCGGGAGGTAAGGATGGCGAGAAACATGACGACAGCCATCACAGAAAGCAAAGAGCAACAAGCGATGAGATGGCAAAAACGTTGAATGCCGGTTGGTTTTCTAGAGTTGGTTTAGCACTTTCTGCCTTGATTCCCCTTGGCACGGTGGCTGACGTCGCAAAAGGCAACGGTTGCAATAAGTGCGGCCGCGATGGAGCATGATTCGAACGTGTTCGTTAGCCATTCGCTGCCATTTTTGACGAGTTCGATCCTGGTGTGTATCTATGAAGATGTTCTTTGGAGTTTTGCCTTCCCTGTTGTGGTGAACAAAGAAGTGTGGTGGCATGGAGTTCTTGACAAACTGCATCAAAGCCAACTATATAGTTTCAACTGTTTTGAAACATTTTTTTTTTTTTTTTTTTTTGATCAGCAAAGAAGAAATTATATATTAATGAAAATTACTTCTTAGCAAGACGCTAAGAAGAGCAAGATACAAGATAAGTTACCACACACCAAACTCAAACCACCAACAATACAAATACATACCACTCCCACACCTGCCTGCCCAACCACCAAAAAACCCAACAAATTTGACAGCTATACCACAAGGACAGATAACACCAGACTCCTAAAAACAAAGCTTCCCCAAACAGCATAGTATCCGAGATATCAACAACACACAAATCAGCACACAAATCAAAACCATGCAATGGGTGGAATAGATCTGGAAATACCCGACTTAGCAAGCTGATCAGCCACCATGTTTTGCTCTCTGAAAATATTTATAAACGAAACACCATTGATGCAAGATAAAAGGGCTTTGATCTCATTGTAGACAAACCTTAACCTCCACAGAATAAACTCCTTCCCTAAGCACCCAAGCTATTGCTACCGAAAAATCACTATCCACTACCAGCCTTTTCAGACCAGCCCATTCAGAATCAACAAACACACACAGAGCTTTACAGATTGCCATAAATTCTGCCACATTCGAATCAGCCACACCAATCGATTTCAAAAAAATACACTTAAAACACCCCCTCCATCTCTCAACACCCCACCAATAGCTGCTGCTCCAGGCTTGCCAAGAGAAGACCCATCGACATTAAATTTCATCCACCCATGAGTAGGAGGAACCCAAACAACAACACCCCTGTCTCTCCTACATGAATCTGCCCCTTTACAACTCCTAACAACATCAATATTACTCCTAAATTCCCCAATGGAGTAAGGAATATCTTCAAATTTAGCTTTTACCCAGAAACTAGCTCTATAAATAGCCAGCTCAACAATCTCTACCCAATGAAATACCTTCCTCCTAAATAACGACTCATTTCTAGCCATCCAAACTGACCACGTGGATAAAGCATTATGTTGGCTGGTGATTCAATCTAAGGGTGGCGTCGAGAGCTTCTTGGTGAATAGGGGTTTAATAAATGAGAATGAAGGGTATTGCATTTTCTGTAATGAGAATAAGGAATCTGTTTTGAAACATTATACCTAACCTGTAACCATGACCTACCTTATTGAATGCCAAATTGTTATAGTTTTACGTGTTACCGCGCGATGAATACCCGACACTATCATGGAAGGTAACGTCTAAGAGGGCTGGTGTGGGACACACGCTACAGTCAGGTCACCCACAACTCTTTCCTAGGACCAGAAGGCCGTGGGTTGGCCCGAAAGCTTAATTCATTACAATTTACATACCATATTGGGCATGTTTTCTGATCTATCCAAAATTTAACTACCTAGTCCCTAACAACCCATGCATATATAGCCCATAGGAGCTCTTTTCTCTCTATTTAAGGGAAAGAAGTGAGTCTTCCATGTAACTGTGACACGGTCATGTGATATCATAGGTCAATGAGAGTGAAACAAAGTAGGATTATAGGGTCAAAAAGTACTTTGGCCATCCTACTTTGCTCCACTCGCATTGGTTTGTAACATGATACCACATTAACCGTATCACAGTTACATATAATTAAGTTTTTCATAACAAGAAGATGGCTTTGTAACAAATGCCATGACATATAGGTCTAGCAGTATGTTGATATTAAGATAAATAAATAAAATAGGAAACTATTGGGAAATTTTATGGTACTTTGGGGGTACCATATCTAAATGATAAATAGTCACATTTTGTGGTAAGTGGCCACATTTTTTATAACCTTTTTTAGAACATCACTTGACCCCAAAAGCTTACTACTCGCGTGTGGAGAGATAAACCATTACACGACAATGAATTAGACTGGTCGAGTAGTACCGATAAACAGTATGAAGGAAAAAATAAATGGGGGGAGAGGTGTGAAGACTTAAAACCAGGACCTCTTAAAGACCATATATAACTTCGATACCATGTTAGAACACCACTTGATCTAAAAAGTTTAAGCTGTTAGGGAATAGGTTAACAATGACGTTTATCAAGCTAATAACCTCAAATCACATTTTGTGATAATTAATTGGGAAATTCTATGGTATTCATACCTTACGGGTATCATACCCATATGGTAAGTAATCACAGTGACAACTTACTACAAAATATGACCTGAGGTTGCAAAAAATGTGAGTGCTTACCATAAAGTGTTTTGTGTGGTTACCATAGAACTCCCCGGGATCAAAGATACTAGTAAAAATTTAGGCCAATGCTATTCGCACTCGTCACAAGACCTCTCGCACTGTTCCTTTTCCCTTATACAATTTAAGGGACAAAAATGCATTTCATCTCACAACACCCATTCATCAGCATCTCCCTCGATCAACCGTCTCCTCCCCCTCTTCTCTCTCCACTATATACCTTAATCATCACCCAAACATCCAAATCCTTTCTTATGCCAAAGCTTTGAAGGTTTATCTCTTGTTGGTGAGTGACGAATTTTCCGGAGAAGACGTGCCCCTCAGATATGTCTTTTATTTTTTTTTTTTTTTTTTTTTTTTGACATGGGTTGCTTGAACAAGAATTTTCAATGGATTCAAAGGGTGCTCTGTTATGGTTTTGTTGAAGAAGTGAAGATGGGTTGAACACCCCCCCCCCCCCCCCCCCCCCCAAAAAAAAAAAAAAAGAGCCAATGAAACAAGAAAAGAAGAAGAAACAAGAAAAAACAGAAGATGGAGAATTTCGGAAGGACAAAGCAGCTGGGCGTGGTTGAATATGGCAGCTGTGGAGGGTTTGGTTTTGGGTTTTTACAAAAATGGAGATTGTGGTGTTGACTTTGTGGGTTTTGAGTTAGCCAGCCATAGGTTACTCTTTCTCTTCTCCTTTTTCCTCATGGTGCATATACTCATAGCATAAGAAAGGATTTGGATGTTTGGATGATGATTAAGGTGTACGGTGGAGAGAAAAGAGGGGGAGGAAACAGTTGAGGGAGATGCTGATGAATGGGTGTTTGTGAGATGAAGGGAATTTTTGTCCTTTAAATTGCACAAGGGAAAAGGGGGAGTGCGAGAGGTCTTGTGAGGAATGCGAATAGCGTTGGCCAAAATTTATCCCAAGTGGTAGTCCTATATATGGCAGGTTGGTTTTGGGCTGAACCTGTCCCTTCCATGTGCACCCATAAAACTGCAATATACAAGCCCAAAGATCTACTGTATATGTGACTGAACAAAAAAATAAAAATAAAAAAGAAGAAAGAAAGAAAGAAAGAGAGACGGTATGGCAGCTGCATGTAGAGACGGTGTGGCAGCTGCATGCACAAACCAATTAAGCAGGGGCGAAGCCACGTTAGCACTAGGGGGCAGACGCCCACCCTCAACTTTTCTAGATTTTTTATTATACATTATGCGTTGTCAGAATAGACTTTCAAATCTCACCTATCGCCTAAGCTTCTGAATTTTTATTTTTTTAGAATATTCTTACACCCTCAGCCATTTGGGGTTTGAGTACAAATGATTACTAAAAAAAAAAAAAAAAGAGAGATTTGTCAAATCTCCATATGATGTTGCGTCGAAGATTTGTCAAAAAAAAAAAAAAAAAAAAAAAAGGAGATTTGTCAAATCTCCATCTGATGTTGCGTGGAAGATTTGTCAAAAAAAAAAGGAGATTGCGTTGAAGATTTGTCAAAAAATCTCCATCTGATGTTACGTGGAAGATTTGTCAAAAAAAAAAGAGACTGCGTTGAAGATTTGTCAAAAAATCTCCATCTGATGTTGTGTGTAAGATTTCTCAAAAAAAAAGGAGACTGCGTTGAAAAATAAGACTACGTTGAAGATTTGTCAAAAAATCTCCATCTGATGTTGCGTGAAAGATTTGTCAAAAAAAAAGGAGACTGCGTTGAAAAAGGAGATTGCGTTGAAGATTTGTCAAAAAATCTCCATCTGATGTTGCGTGGAGGATTTGTCAAAAAAAGGAGACTGCGTTGAAGATTTGTCAAAAAAAAAAAAAACAGGAGATTAGATTTGTCAAAAAAAGGATACTGAGTTGACGATTTGTCAAAAAAAAAAAAAAAAAAAATGGAGATTTGTCAAATCTCCATCTAATGTTGTGTGGGAGATTTGTCAAAAAAAAAAGAGGAGATTTGTCAAACCTCCATTATTTTTTTAGAACACGCAATTGTATGCATGGTATCGACCCCTTAAAGGCTTCAAAGTTCAAACACTTCTCTCTCTCTCTCTCTCTTCCATTGAGAGATCCCCAAAGGGCCTAACCCCAACACAGTAGCCCACTTTCCCTCGAATCCTTTCTATAGTACTAGAAACATTGCCGATAGTAAGGAGCCAAGGAGAGACAACGTTTCCAAGCCAATCGTCGCCGGCTGTCGGCTGCTGGTAAATTCGCCTCACCTGAGCAGAATTTCTGGCTTCGCCCTTGGGCATTGGCCATTGAGGCTTGTTTGCTTTGGCATTTATAGGAGTTTGAGGGGTATCAAATTCTTCTTTGCTGACATATGAAAAAAAGAAAAAAAAATGGGGGTATTAGATAAAATCAAGCAATTAATGTCATGAGTTAAATTTATCGTCACTTGGCTTTTGCTTCCGGCGGCATTCCACGGCAACCAAATTTGGCCACACACATCGCTGTTGTTTTATGTCAAAGTTTTGGGGTTGTGTTTTCGGCTTCAAAGGCATGGGCCATTGAGATGCTTTGGGATAGCTAAGGGGGATTTCATGTTATTTGCATGAATGTGAGTACAGATTTGTCATGGATGGTGTCATTTTTTAAAAAAGATTTTGTTTGTGAGCTTTAAACTATGATGTTTGTCAAACCATTATTTTTAAGCTCTAAATTAACATCAAGGTAAATCAAATGGTTAATTAAATTTTTATTATTTTATTAAAATTTAAAAATAAAAAAATAAAAAAACAAAACATTTGAGGTTGTCAAAAATTAAGGAGGTAAGTCTTATAATTTAATGAGACAAAGGTAATACTAGAAGGCTAAGAATAGTATCGTGCTAAAAGTAAATAATTTACTTTTTAAAATTTTTATCCACATTCTACTAAAAAATAAAATTTTTTATTTTTTATTTTTAATTAAACTATGATTTCAATTCAAATTTTTTAAATATTTTTTGGTGATCTTTATATCTTTCAACAATTTATAAGAGATATAGCAATCTAACTTATCCAAAAAAAGATATTGCAATCTTAATGTTCCAAATATTTTATGTTTTTCTATTAATTTAAAGTTGTTATTTCTCGTATCTTTCCTGTTTCACCATTTACCATGTGGTCATGTACTTTCAATCTCAAGTATAAAAAGATAAAAATTAAAAACAAAAGGGCATTTGTCCAGAAATATTCCAGACATTGGGCCAATGCATGTGGTATAATCCTCAATACATAATACTGATCTAACTTATATCAACATGTGTTGACTTTATTAGGACTAACATACCACTTACCTTTAATCCTTTCACATTTTCTTTCTCCCCTCCTCCATCCTTCTTCTAATTTCTCATACCAAACATAGTGAATGTGATGGCTAGTTAATTTGTTTGACTCCCTCCATGCGAATCTTATGGCATTTTTTTCACGTTAGGTTAATTAGGTACCATCAAACAAACTATAACGAATTAAATGAGTTATTTGCAATTTCATGATGTAATTAAATTAGTCCTTTGCAGAAAATGGCACGTTGATTACTTGATTAGGACTCAGTTCTCTCCCTTAAATTTCCTTGCCTATAAATACCTGAGTACGTTCCTATACCTACATCACCATTATCTACACTTTTTTTTTTTTGTTAGTGTTGTTGATCCAAGCAAGACATGTCTGTCCCAGTCTCGTCTACCATATCCCAAAATGCTAAATCCAAGGTTATTCGTAAGACCGCAAATTTCCAACCTAGCATTTGGGGGGATCAGTTCATCACCTACACTTCTGACGATGTGGTAAATATCTGGCTTTCTTACTGTGTGTATGAGGGTAAACATATTTACCCAATTTTCTACACTTAATGAAATAAACACTGCATGAAAAAACATACTATACATTTTCTTGTGTTTTTTTTTTTTTTTCATGCAATTTGCACCATGATCTACATTATCACGTTTTTATGATATTTTGCATCAATTTCTATGCATTCTTACATTGCTTCAGTACTAAATGCATTTAATGTGTAGGCTAGCTTCCTATATATGAATGAGACAAAGGTTTGCTTGAGTTTTTTAGGGCCTTGGGCCAGTTCCTAAAATGAGGCCCTATACATAGGATTCGGATTTGGTGCAGTTGGCTACTTTTATTGCATGCTGCTGTAAACGTAAGATTGATAACACGTGGGCAAAGAAGAGAAATGGAAGGGTGTTAAGCGTTTGGGCCTCAAATGCATCTCTCGAATTTCAACTCTCCCTTTCTCTTCTTTGCCACATGTTATCAATTATATGTTTGCTGCACCATGTAGTAACTATACCAAATCCAAATCCCCTATACATATTTCCACACAAGGAAAAAATAAATAAAATAAATAAATTATTCTAAGTGCCCATTTCCTAGTATCAAAACAAAGTTTTCTTGATTATAATTAAAAGGATAAAATACATTTACATTCCCTGTGTTTATTGGCTATTACACTGACCCTTTCATACTATCTGAAAATACTGCCCTCCCCTTGTCAAAATGCTAGCCTTAACGTGATTAAAGGAAATCTAAAAAGACCAAATTACCCTTCCTTTAAAACGACGTCGTTTTGTGTCTTTGCATTTTTTCTCTCCCCAGCTGCCCAGCTCATTCTTCTTCTTTACTCTCTCTCTCTTTTTCCCCTCTGTTTTCCTTTTCTTTTTTCCCTTTTTTTTCTCCAAACCCTCACACAGTGCCTCCCTTCGCAGCAAACGCCACTCACCGTCGGCAACCTATCACCGCCGCAGAAAACCCCCACCGCCACCAAGCCCCTCGCCGCAGCTCTCCACGAAGCACGGTGCACTTGTAAGCCCAGCGAACGGCTGCCATCGCCGTCGCCTAGCCTCGCCTCGTCTAGCGGCGCCGCGCCATCGCCGTCGCCGTCCCCTCCTACAAACATGGCTGAGGCCCCATCAAGCTTGAGAAGCTCCACGACTTCTTAGATGTACACCCCTTAGAGCATTGTGTAGAATTGGGAGGGGAAAAATCTGGGTTTTTATAAAAAATGGGTTTTTCTCAGAATATGGGTTTGGGTTTGGTGTCAAGGGAGAGTGACGAGATTTACCTTCGCCATCTTCCTCCTCTATCCACTGACGTCGGACGACCCATGACCCACCACCATCCATTAATCTTTCAATGGTGACCCATGATGCCGATGGAGAGAGAATGAAAGGCTTGACAAAGGCAATGTGTACATGCACATAATTAAAATTTCATGCTCTGTTTTTCTCCTTTTGCCTCATTGTTTCCACTTCCACTTTATGGGAGGAAATTGGATGGTTCTCTGGTAAGTGCAAATACAGAGCTAAAGATAATAAATTAAATATTTATGTAATAAATACAAGTGGATAGATGGCATGTTAGAGCATTCAGTGAGAATCATCTATATTATACAAGCAGTGCATGTTTAAATGATGTTGCACTTTAAACAAATCGAGCACCATCAGGCTCACCTCCATCTTCTCCGTTTAATCCATAGTTTGCTTGGAAATATATATATATATATATATATATATATACTAGTTGGTGTCTATGTGTGTTGCACGTGAAAGTATTTAATTGATAGATTTGTTTTTCTTTCGAAGGAAAATATACGTTGATTTAACAAATTTAAATGTTAGATGTGCGTCCAAATGTTTTATCTTAGGAAAAAACTATTTCACTCATTTATCCTATCAATTCATGCATTAAAATCATAAGAATATGATAAATACATTGGATAAGAATCACTGTAGACTATATAGTTTCAGTTTCGATAGGTAGACTATCCATAACTTATGAGAATTTTTTTTTTTTTCAAAATAAAACACAAAAATAAATAGGTATAGTTCTATTAAAGTAGAAAATCAAAAAATCTTTCTTGCTATCTTATTTTTTCTGTAAAATCATATAATTAAGGGTCTAGTTGGATGACTAATTAGAATTCAAACAATTGAAAAAAAAATTATAGTATTTTAGACACAAATTATCATTAAAAAATAAATAAATAAATTAGAGCCATCACTATATTTGATGTTATAAGATCAATTATTGGAAATTCATGAATTGCCACTATTTTGAATTTCTATTCTTATAAGTAATGATGACCATTACTAAAATATTATCTAAAATTTCTTGAATTGTCTAATATCAAATTTGATGCCCATATAGAACCTAATAAAAAATTCAAACTGCACAACCTATTGCTAAAATGTTATCAAAACGAACTTATAATCATAAAAATAATATGAAGTAATATTAATTAAAATCTCACCGAACACGCTCACAGTTAAGACTCTCATTGAATCAAATTGGAACGTGTTTGTACGCACCTTCACTTTGCTTAGTTGTCTTCGATAGAAGAGTGTGGAAAATGAACCACGAACCAATAGAGTTAAAAGAGAGAAAAAAAACAAAAAAGAAAAAAAAAAAAGAAGAAGAAATAAACCAATATAGTTCATATTATGCATGATTTAAAACGCAAAATTAGTAATAATAAGAAACCTTGTTAAAAGGAAATTTAATTGGAAAGAGACTTCCACCAATGATAAAACCAAAGACTGTGTCTATGTATGCACTTGTTAAAAGTAGAAAATAAAAGAAAAACCATGTAGTTTACACACCATCTTGAAGACAAAAAAAAAAAAAAAAATATATATATATATATATATATAATAATAATAATAATTTATGGTACATATGAAAATTACATACCAAATAGTATAAGATGGCAAGTCTACATATTTTACAAATGCCATAATTGCATACTTCGTATGCACCAATCCAATGGTTTCATGATAGCTTAAACAATTTGTATCTTGGAGGCTACACACGCAGTTGCCATTAGTCCTAGGATCTAGCAAATTTCAAATTATATGGGTTTTTGTTAGGGTTATGTGTTAATTAAAGTATCAGTGTTATAGAGAAAGACTTCCTATCAAAGACATTACAAAGAAGGATTTTTTAAAGACGTATTCTTGTGGTTGAAGAGTAATTTGTAATTATTTATCTTTTTAATGCTTCTTTTTTCTTGTTTTATTTAATTATTACAAGAATTATAGTTTCCTTATAATTCTTACAAAGGTTTGTGTTTTATATTACTATATTTTCTATATATGCAGAAGGGTAGTTTAGTTTTATTTAATTATTATAAGAATTATAGTTTCCTTAAAATTTTTATTAAAGTATGTGTTTTATATTATTATATTTCATATCTATACTACCTTTAAAAAGATGAATGTAAGAAAAACTTTTGATTGACTAATATACCCTTATTTTATTTTTTAAATTAAAAAGATGAATATAAGAAAAACTTTTGATTGACTAATATACCCTTATTTTAATTTTTAAATACACAACTACCCACCCTTCTGCATATATAGGAAATATAGTAATTCTAAAACACATACCTTAATATATCTATACTACCTATAAAAAGATGAATGTAAGAAAAACTTTTGATTGACTAATATACCCTTATTTTAATTTTTGAATACACAACTACTCACCCTTCTGCATATATAAGAAATATAGCAATATGAAAATTATAATTCTAAAACATATACCTTAATATATTCTAAAACACATACTTTAATATATAAAACACAAATCTCCACAAGCTTGCTGTTAATCTCATCCCGTTCCCTAGGTTGCATTTCTTCATGGTTGGATTTGCTCCACTCACATCTCGTGGGTCCCAACAATACCGTCCCTTTACTATTCTTGAGCTCACCCAACAGATGTGGGATGCCAAGAACACGCCGGTGGGAGCCCTCCCCGGCCAACACAGGAAAAATAATTCAAAACCGTCGGCCATGGCTCTCTTAACATAAACACACAAAAAAAGAAAGAGAGAGAGAGAGAGAGAGAAGAGAGATGAGAGCATCAGATCTGCCATGACCCCAACCCGTTCAACATCAACCCAATAGTCCAAGCCGCCACCGTCAAATTCGCTGCTGTCGACCATCAGATCCACCGCCGACCATGAGATCCGATGCCACCGGTCTCTCCCTCCTCTTCGTAGCCTCGTTGACGACCCCTCAGATCTGCCATAGGTTGTTCTGAAGAAAAAAAAAAGTGGGAAAGAAAAAAAGGAAGAGGACGCATGAACGGTTTGGGTTTGGTAGAATTTTTTTATTTTTTGAACACTTTAGCTTGGGTTAGGGAGAAGAACGCCGGCGAACGTTGGCTTACTTCTTTCACGGTGAGGATGCACTGGTAGGGAGGGTGATGTGAATTTAGCCTACAAAGGCTGAAAAATGTGTCAGCTTGTGTCTTTTTTTCCTTAGCCATTGGATGAAGCTTAAAGGCTTTAAACGGTTAAAATTGCATTAAGCTGATATACCATATGTCAACTGAAGCTGACTAGAATGAAACCGTATGTGCATATATATATATATATATATATATATATATATATAGATTTTGTGCCATTGGACGGAGCCATCACCACCATCTTGAGCAAAGCAAGCCCACGGCTCATGTATTAATTCCTATTACTGCATCTTCTTCTTGCTGCATCTTCTTCGTGCTTCATTTTCTTCCTTATCCTCCATTTTTCTATTTTTTTTTCCTCCCTTGGTTTGCTTCTTTTCATTCCTAAAAGAACCCAAACTCATTGGAAAAAAGCTCAGCCATCGAACCAGATCAGGGTATTGGTTGTCGTCCCATGCAAATCTGATCAGCAAAGGAAAAGAAAAAGGAAAGAAAAAAAAAGGAAGAGAAGAAGAGGGAAGAGGAAGAATCTCGCCGGATGGGTTGCTACGTTGCCGCCGCCACCGCCGTAGTCGCTGTAACTCCATTGCTGGCATCCATCTTGGGCGCCACTGTTGACACACGAGTTTCGTCCATGGCCATGGCTGCGAGATTGGGTTTCTAGGGCTTGAGGGTGGGAGGTTTGGTTTCGGATTCAGATTTGGGGGAGTAGCCTCCACGCTAAACGCAGTGTTTTGGTTTCAATAAGGGTAAAATGGGTATTTTGAGCCTATTTTTCACATGATGTCAGCAATAGCTGTTAACCTCTAAACGGCTGGTTGGTGGATGGGGGAATATGTACATTATTTTCCAAAGTAAGGGAGGGTAGTGTAATTTCAGAAAGGACAGGAATATCTGTGTAATAGTAAGTAAACACAAGGGGTGTAAATGTATTTTACCCTAATTAAAATTACCATTTTTTTTATTATATAGATTAAGATGACAAGAACTTAAAAATATATAATACATACATATATACTTGTTGCTTTATAATTTAGTTGTTGGTTTTGGGCTCGAGTTGGGTACATCCTATGGCCTTTGGGCTGTGGACTTGGTTTGGAGCCCTTATAATTGAGGGTTTCTTTTTTTTTTTTTTTTTGTTGGGACTTTCCACAAGGGTTAGTATTGATTGGGGCCCTTATAATTTTCAAGTAAAAATTGGGGGCCAAAGCGGTTGCCTTCCCGAACTACCCTTAGACCATCCTTGATTGAGACATCAAAACAAAAAAAATAAAAAAATAAAAGAGTAAATATGTATGTGCAAGTTTACATGTGTGAACGCATGCACATGAATTTGATTCTTGATACCTATTTGATTTTGTGCTCATGCATGCAATTTTCTTGGTGCAGATAACCCGTGCCCATAAGGAGAAGCAGGTTGAAGAACTGAAAGAAGAAGTGAGAAGAGAGCTAATGACTAGAGCAGGTCAGCCCTCGAAACAGCTGAAATTTATTGATGCAATCCAACGCCTCGGGGTGGCGTATCACTTCGAAAGAGAGATAGAAGAAGCATTACAACATATCTATGATGACCGTCTTGATAATGGTGATGAGGATCTCTACAATGTTTCTTTGTGGTTCCGACTACTAAGACAAGAAGGGTATAATGTTTCATCTGGTACGTCAGTCTCATATAATCTACTCACTTCATTTTTTATTTATTTATTTTTATTTTTTTGGATAAATTACAAGAAATCTTCTTAATGTTTAACACTTTTTCATGTAATATCCCTAAAATAAGGGTTGCAATGTCCCTTTCAACATCTTACAAATTTAATAGTATATTAACACTATGGTCATCGTTTGTGGAATTATTAAGTGTACTTTTTGGGGCTGAGGCAGGCATATTGTACAAGTTCAAAAATGACAAGGGCAACTTCAAGGAATCATTGATAGGGGATGTGCAGGGCATGCTAGGATTATATGAAGCTACACATCTCAGAATACACGGAGAAGATGTACTTGATGAAGCATTGGCATTCACCACCATTCACCTTGAGTCTATGGCAACCAGCCGTGCAAGCGATCCTCTCATGGCACAAGTGATTCATGCACTAAAACAGCCCATTCGCAAGGGCTTACCAAGGCTGGAGGCGAGACGTTTTATCTCTATATACCAAGAGGATGGTTCACATAATGAAGCTTTACTAAAGCTTGCGAAGTTGGATTTTAACCTACTACAGAGTTTGCACAGGAAGGAGCTTAGCGAAATCGCTAGGTAATTAAGTTCCTACTCAAGGAATCATCTTCCAAAATTCTACCTGTGAATCGAATATTGTGAAACCAACTATTGGATTAGGTGTTTCCGTGTGTACTCCATTTGTAGGTTATACATGCCAAAATAAAGTTGATCTGAGATAGATTACGATTTGATCCAAAACTTATATTTTTTAAATTAAAAATAATCACTCATTTATGGACATTGATGGATGAAACAACTCTTAATCTTGGATCAACTTTATTTTTAGCATGAACTACATATGAATCAGGTTTAATCCAATGGGTTTTTTTTTTTTTTTTTTCACAAAATACAACTCTCAAATTAGAATTTTGGAGGGTCAACCTAATATATATCAGGTTAACCTAATAAGAAGGGACCTCCCTAATCATGTCTATATTTTAGGCAGTGTAAGAATTGAGTTGGGTTTTGCTTACAAACTGTATTATTTCAGGTGGTGGAAAGAATTAGACTTTGCAAGGAAGCTACCTTATGTAAGAGACAGAGTAGTGGAGTGCTTCTTTTGGATATTGGGAGTGTATTTTGAGCCCCAGTATTCCCTTGCTAGAAGAATATTAACCAAAGTTATCGCCATGACATCTGTCATAGATGATATCTACGATGCATATGGTACATTTGAAGAACTTGAGCTTTTTACGGAAGCAATTGAAAGGTCTGACAAATATATTCACATCACCCACTTCTTATGTAAAATTATGGGGGACAATTCAGATTGATGGGAAGTGTTTACTTGTCTTTTAGGTGGGATATCAACTTCTTGGATCAACTCCCAGAGTACATGAAATTTGTTTATCAGGCACTTTTAGATGTTTATGCAGACATTGACGAAGAGATGGCCAAACAAGCAAGAGCATACCGCGTTCACTATGCGAAAGAAGCAGTAAAGCACCCTCGGCTCTTACTCACCCACTTTCTAATAAGGCCAAGAATGGCCCATTATAAATAGTGGGCTAAGCTAAACATTGCCTTTTTGAATGGGGCCTAAAGACAGAATTTTACAAGGGCGATTATTGCAACCTTTAATTTTATTTGTATACAATATTAATTTTTATTTGTCAAGGTTTTACTAAAAATACAAAAGGTTTTTATAAAAATTAGTCACATAGTCTACTTGAAAGCATCATTTTAAATAACTTTGCAGAAGAAATGTTTTCCAAAAAACCTATTGTTTAAGTAGATTTTTTGGCAATTTATTTTATCTATTTCATTTTTAGACGAAAAGTCCACTTAATAAAAAAAATTTTGAAAAAAATTTTCTTCTATAAAGTTCAAAATGATGTTTACTAATGGATCATTTGGTCAATTTTCATGAAAATCTTTTACACTTCTCTAAAACCTTGAGAAATTAAAATTAGTGAACTATACAAATAAAGGACTGGGATGCAATAAACTATCTCAAATTTTAAATGGAGCCTTTTGCACAGAGGCTTTCTAATAAGTTGGTTGGGACCTTAGGAACTAGGGCCTCAGGCTTCCATCTCAATTGATATCCTGTTGAACTGCCCCGATCGATGAAAGATTTATGTGTATATATATATAATGATGATCAGGTAAGCACGTGTTGATAGAACTTATACCAATACTTGCATTAGGGGTTGTACCTCATGCATTAGTAGGTTGCAGAGTATTTGTTTAATGCACAGGTAAAACTCCCAATGCATGATGCTGATATAACTTATATCAACACATATTTACCTAATCAAGATGGTGTATATATATATATATATATATATCTAAGTTTTTTTTATTATGGTAGCATAATCTATTTGCCCGTTTATTTGCAACCCAGATGAAAAATCTAGTCCAAGTCTACTTTGTCGAAGCCAAATGGTTTAATGAAGGATACATACCACCAATGGAGGAGTATATGCCCGTTGCAGTACCAAGCTGTGGTTACCCCATGCTTATAACCACATCTTTTGCTGGCATGGGAGAAGTTGTAACAAAGGAGGCCTTTGATTGGGTGTTCAATAACCCTAAGATTGTCAAAGCTTCTTCGATCATTTGCAGGCTCATGGATGATATAGTTTCCCACCAGGTATGATATATAAGCTACTCTGACAATGCTACTCCCACACCCTATAAAACTAGGAGTGCTGCTCAGCTGCTGTGTCTAGGGAATAAATGTGAATTTCACAATTTTTCTTAAATTCACAAAATTAAAAATAAAATAGGAATAATCATAGTTTACCTCCTTCAAGTTTGACACATTTTCACTTCACCCCTTATTATTTATTTATAAGTTTATTTTATTTTATTTTATTTTTTAAATTTTTACAAATTAAGTATCCCCTATAGTTTTAACTGCTGTACAAGAGCTACGTACTTGTGAAATCAATGGTAAACAACCATCCATGTGTGACTGAAGTGGACAAAATGTAGTTTTCAAACTTTAAGGAGGTAAACTGATTCCTAGTTATACTTAATCATATGGTTTTTTGCCGACCAATATTTTAAATAAAAAAAAAAAAAAGATGTAAAATGATGACATGACAAACCAATCTTCAGTGGGGTAAAGTGTAATTTTTTGAACAAAATAAAAACTCCGACATTTGTGTTAATGCAATTGCCTTGCTATATGGCAAGAGGAGTTTGTGAACTTATCTAGTACCCTTAGCATTTTCCATAAAACGAGCATGACAGTTTTAAACAATAGCTAAATTCCTCTAAATCTTGAAGTCCAATTTTGGCAGTTCGAGCAAGAGAGAGGGCATGTTGCCTCCGGCGTGGAATGCTACATGAAGCAATATGGTGCATCAAAGCAAGAGGTATATGATGAGTTCAACAAGCAAGTCGTTAATGCGTGGAAGGACATAAATGAGGAGTTCCTCAGACCTACTGATGTACCAGTTCCTCTCCTCACGCGTGCCCTGAATTTTGCACGTGTGATGGATGTTCTTTACAAGGACAAAGATGGGTACACCCATGTCGGAAAAACGACCAAAGATCGTGTTGCATCGTTGCTTATAGATCCCGTGGCAATATAAGTGTTGATCGAGTTGGTTCTATTGGTGGAGGTTCTGTGTTTGATCTGTGATAATTCCTGTTCTGTTAGCTCCCTTAGGTAGGTTAAGTATGTTTAATAAAGTTGTTTTGTGGGGTTGATTTGTCGTGTGTATGTCTTCTTCTTTTTTAGGAGAAAAAAATGGATTTTATAAATCCCGTGGCAACCTTGTTTTTTTCTAGTGGGGGTGTCTTCAATCTTCATGTCTTATGTGTGTTATGGTGGGGGTGCTCCGTATTAATTTGTAGGTTGTAATTTCGTTTTACTTTGAATAAATAAATTATCTTTTTGCCGATCAAGAAAAAAAAAAAAATCCTCTCTATGCTCAGTTATAGATAAAGTTAGCGATTTGTAAGTGTTTGAGAAATAAAAAGAATGATCAAGATAGTATGGAATATTGTGTGCCTTTCTTTGTTGTACCTGCGATATGTATTGGGGTATGACTCATAATCCTTCTAAAGTTCAAAACGTTGCAATGTTCCCCTAACACAAATCAGCTGTTAAATATATGAAAGAGACGGTGTTAAGTAAGGATTGAAAAGTCAATTTTGCCCTTCCCCGTCCCCTTCTTCCTCACGTGCTCAGTCCATGGTTGTGACCAGCTGAGGAAAATTTTAAGCAGGCATGCAGCAGCGGCGACGATGGGTTCCACCATGGCAGCCATGGCTGCTTCCTCTTCATGCGACTTTATTTTTTTTATTTTTTATGTTAAGTGGTTTCAAAAAAATACAGATCTCAGAAAAAAAAAAAAAAAAAAAAAAAGAGAAGAAAAAATCGAAGGAGGAGAAAAGAGAAGCAGCAACAACGGTGGGTTCCAACTATGGCAGCCATGGCTACGTCTTCTTCTTCTATGTGCAACTTTTTTTTTTTTTTTTTTTAATTTTTAATTTTTAATTTTTTATCATCATCTCTCAAGTTGTTGAAACTCAAACCCTTTCACCAACACACAAAATCCAGATCTGAAGCCCAAACCTTCAACACCGATAGCATAGTGCATCGTCTACGGCAGATCTCCATGGATGGTGGTAGTGACAACAGTAGCGGCTGCTAGAAAAATGAGAGAGAGAGAGAGAGAGAGAGAGAGAGAAGATGACCGGTGGTGATAGTGGATACAACACAAACTCACACGAATGTCTCCCTACAATTCAAATTACTCCTCTACCATGGCCACGTCGGCGGTGTTCGATGTTGATCCAGCATGATCCTGATAGGTTCAAGCCCTATTGAAGAAGAATAATGATAGAAAACAAGCCAAATTCCCTCTTTCGGGGGAACCTCTATTTCAACACAGGAAAAAAGGATAGTTTTTCATTCATAACTTCTCATTTAATATAACCCCTATTTATTGACTCAACCCTTAACTAAACTAGGAAACTTAATGATCTCAGCCATAAAGTCTGCAACGATTCCCTCCTAAAATCTAATCTCTTAAATTAGCAATCTAATCCCCCAATCCCACAAAGTCTGTAGTAATTTCCTCTAAAGATCTGAATTCCTTTTTTGAAATCTGACCACAATTACTCTCTTAATTCTGACTACAATTTCCTTCCTAAATCCATGCCTCTATGGGCGTAACATTCCCATCCCCATCGCAAAAAAGAACCTTGTCCTCAAGGTTCAATATCTGGGAGACGTTCTTGAAGTTGTTGCCATATATATTTCCCAGGTAGCATCTTTTGGGCCCATGTTTGACCACTGCACCAATACTTCTGTTACTACTTGGTTTTTCCAATTAATTATCTGACGGTTGAGAATAGCTATGGGCTCAAAATGCACCTCACCACTGTTATTAAGAAGAGGTAGAGAACCAAGTGTCATGGCATGCTGCCCCAATTTCTTCTTCAGCTAAGAAACATGAAAGACTGGATGTATACATGACAGTTCTGGTAATGCTAATTTATAAGTCACTGAGCCAATTTGTTGAATTACTGAGAATGGACCATAAAATCGAGGAGATAGTTTGGTGGAACCTTGAATAGCCACGGATGTTTACTTGTATGGTTGGAGGCAAAGGTAAACAAAATCTCCAACTTGAAATTTTCGCTTAGTGTAGTGGCGGTCTGCTACTTCATTCGATGTTGTGCCTACTGTAAATTTTCACGAAGAAGCCGCATAATTTCATCACAGTTTCACAACTCTGTGGCCACAGCTTCTACTGAAGTGCCTCCTGAGGTGTACATGGTGAGAATAGGAGGGGGCTACCCATAAACAGCCTCATATGGTGTCATACTAGTTGAGGCATGTACTGAGGTGCTATACCACCACTCTGCCAAAGATAGCCAGCGAACCCACTATTTTGGTTGCTCTCCTACAAAGCAACGCAAGTACGTCTCCAGGCTTCGGTTGACAACCTCTATTTGGCCATCTATTTACAGATGGTAAGATGTGCTCATTTGCAATTTGGTCCCCTGTAATCTGAAAAATTCTTGCCAAAACATGCTAATGAACACCTTGTCTTGATCAGTGACAATAGAGATTGGCATTCCGTGTAATTTAAAGATGTTGTCCACAAATGCTTGAGCAACTATAGCAGCCAAGTAAAAGTGGGAAAGAGCAATAAAATGAGCATATTTGCTCATTCTATCAACAACAACCATAATGGAGTCCTTCCCATGGGAAGAAGGAAGTCTATCAATAAAATCCATGGAGATTTTAGTCCAAATTCGCTCTAGTATTTGCAAGGTTTGTAACAACCTTCTATAGGCCACATTTTCTCCCTTGTTTCACTGGCAAACATCACACTCCGCAACAAACTTCCTAACATCTGCCCACATACCCGACCAATAAAAAACTCTTGCTAAGCGTTTGAGGGTCTTGTGAGCTCCAGAATGCCCACAGATGGGGCTGTCATGGTACTCTTGTAGGAGTTGGCTACGCAGCAGAGATGTAGGACTCACAACAAGTCTTCCCTTGTATCGCAACTCGCTATGCACCCAAGTATACCCTGGTATGGACATAGCATCTTGAGTAAGTTTGGTAATGATCTCCTGTAATTTAGAATTAGTTTGCTATTCCTCCTTAATTTGTGCTATCCAAGATGCTTGGGGTGTTGTTATAGCCATAGCTATACCCACCTCTTCTTGTTGCCGAGAAAGTGCGTCTACTGTGTGGTTCTCTCTTCCCCTTTTATAAATAATTTCATAGTCATAGCCAAGCAACTTGGTGAGCCATTTTTGCTGAGAAGGGGAAGTAAGACGCTGTTCCAAAAGATATTTTAGGCTGTGATGGTCAGTTTTCACCTTGAAGTGCCTGCCCAACAAATATGGTCTCCACTTTAACACTGCATGAACCATAGCTAGCATTTCTTTCTCATAAGTTGAGAGCCCCAAATTGTGTCCGCTGAGTGCTTTGCTTGTATATGCTATAGGTCTCCCCAATTGTTATAGCACAGCCCCTATTCCTGTCCCTAAAGCATCACACTCTACTATGAATTCCTTAGTAAAGTCGAGTAGTGCTAGTATAGGGGTGGTGGTCATAGCCTCCTTAAGAGCTTTAAATTAATGCAACTTTAGCCTCGGCGGTCCATCGGAAGGCATCTTTCTTTAATATATCTGTGAGTGGTTTGCTTATCTTGCCATAATCTCGAACAAAGAGCCTATAGTACCCCATAAGGTCTAAAAACCCTCTCAAGCCCTTTAAGGTCTTTGGTTTAGGCCACTACTTCATGCATGATATCTTGGCAGGATCTGCAGCTACTCCTAAATACTCAAGTTTATGAACGCTAAAAGCACATTTGGAGTGTTTAACGAAAAGCTGGTGTTGGCGTAGTAATTATAGTGTGTGCTTCACATGCTCTAGATGTTCTATCCAAGTCTTACTATACACTAATATATCATCAAAGAAAACCAAAATAAATTTTCTAAGGTAGGGGCGAAATACCTCATTCATCAAGCTTTGAAAAGTGGATAGAGCATTTGTCAGACCAAAAGGCATGATTAGAAATTCATAGTGCCCTTCGTGGGTTCGAAAGGTAGTCTTTGCAACGTCTGCCTTGTGAACTCGAATTTGGTAGTATCCTGATCAGAGATCAAATTTGGAAAAATAGGTAGCTCCATGGAGTTCGTCCAGCAACTCGTCAATAAAGGGGATGGGAAATTTGTCCTTGATTGTGACCTTGTTTAGAGCACGGTAATCTATGCACATGCGCCAACTATTGTCCTTCTTTCGTACTGTGAACCATGGGTTTCGATCCGGAGAAAGAGGAAGGAAAGAACCCTTCTTTTAAAAAGACTTGTAGAGATTTAAATTAATAAAAATCTGGTTTTTAAAAGGTTCACAAAAACATAACAAACAAGGAGTCACCACCTCATTTTTTAAGGAAAAAGGAAAACCTTGAAAATAGTTTTAAAGAAAACCTTTGAAAACCAAACACATGACTCTGATAAAGGAAAAGCAGGTCTATCAAAACAAGAGAGGATTCGGAGACTAAGTTACGATATGGGAAGGTTCTAGGAAACATCCTATAGGCACCCACATCGCCCCAAAATGGGTCTCTGAAATTATATGGGCTATTTCAATCACTTCCTAATTAGTCACCATGCATATGTAAAGAATCATCCATAAACCATCCACATTCATCCATGAACATCCATAAAGCATATAAACATCCATAAAGCATGTAAACATGCATGAACAGATAAGAGAGATATGGAAAGCAGGTAAGAGAGGGAGAGAATAGGCAAACAAGTCCATCCTATCCACTAGTAAATATGTGATGGATAAATGAATAAGCAAACAAATCCATCCTATCCACTAACAAGTATGCGATGGATAAATGAGTAAGCATGGGTCCATCCTATCCACTAACATATATGTGATGGACAAATGGGTAGAAAGAAAGAAAAAAAGAAAGAAAAAGAAAACCTAGGATACTTAGTATCCTAGAGTGGACTTGAACATCAAATGAGCGCCTACGTACCTTACATACAAAGATATAAGGATCAAAGTCCACGTAGTTCGATTGAGAAGGGGTTACTCCCTTTACAATGAACTATAAACCCTAAGTTTCCAACTTAAGAAAGGTTTTAAAAACTTAGGAGTTTCCAAAAAAGGAATTTAAGAAAAGATAGAAGTTGAAAAGAGATAGAACTCTTATCCAAAAAGAAGTTTGAGAAAAATAGAATTCTAAAAGAGATAGAACTCTAATTAAAAAGAAATTTGAGAAAAATAGAATTCTAAAAGAGATAGAACTCTAATTTAAAAAGGAGTTTGAGAAAAGTAGAATTCTAAAAAAAGATGGAATTCTAATTAAAACAGAATTTTGATGAAAGTTGGAAACTTAAGATTTCTAATCTAAAGTAAAGACAATAACCCGAGGGGGGAGAAAAGAACAATTCATACACAACTTACCATGAACCACTTATCATATGCAAATTATCCCGAAACATCGAGAAAACATCAATTAATCACCCTATGTATTCTATAGGGCAATTATTAAGCTCAAATCAACCATATTTATGCTCAAATCATCATTAGAAGACCTAATTCAAATCTGGACAGAATACTAAATATGCATATAATGACCTAACACTCATGCAAATAACAAAAATCAAAAGAAAAACTCAATCCTATATGCTCTTATATGCTCAAATCATCCCGAAACATCGAGAAATCACCAATTAATTACCCTATGTATTCTATAAGGCAATTATTAAGCTCAAATCATTCATATTCATGCTCAAATCATCATTAGAAGACCTAAATCAAATTTGGATAGAATACTAAGCATGCATATAATGACTTAATACTCATGCAAACAACAAAAATCAAAAGAGAAACAAAATCCTAATATGCTCTAAACACCCTATCATGCACAAAACTATCAAAAACATGTCAAAATAGACACTATTATGATGAAAATATCATATGACAATCCTAAACATGAAAAGAAAATCTAACATGATGCCTTAGGTAAGTACTTTATGTAAGAATGTGAAATAATCATCCTTACGGCGAGCTTTCTTAAGTAAAATTATCCGGAGATAATTTTATGTAGAAATCACTCCGTATGAATGGTTTCTTCACATATCTTATGTAAAATATATACCTAAGAATACAAAGAAACTCACAGTGCACTTAAACACACTCTAGAAAGCATCCATGCACAACCTCACCCTTTAAGGACGATAATTATCCTTGAAAAGGATAATCATCCATACACCTATGAAGACGAGACTTACACAGCAAGTGTCCTATACAAAAGATGCTTAAAATCATGCATATAATTGAACCATAAAGAGAAACGGCCTAAACACATCAATTGATTTTTTTATGCAAAACGTATCTCTATCCTTAAGAGAGAAACTATCCTACCAGCAAACAATTCGCAAGCCTAATCCACTAACATGCAATCTCATCATATTTGAATCATATACACTCTAAAATATAGAGTATATATGATTCCTAAATCAATTCTAAGCCATAATTATGCAGAGAATGGAGTAGAAGGAGAAGAAATCGTAAAAGGATGCAAAGGAGACTTACAACAAAGCAAGGGTCTTCGCTGCGTTCTTCCTTCTCTTTGCCTTGGTTCCCTTCTAGTTCTCCTTTGAAATTGCAGTAGAAAGCCTCCTCCAAGTGATATGGGTGTGTGCAAACTCGTGGTCCCTCTCTCTCTTATGAATATGAAGTGTCAAATAAGCTAAAAGTCCCTTATGCTGATGAATGAGCCTCTATTTATAACCAACCAACCATATGAACCAATGGTTGAGATTAATTCACCATAAAATCAATCTAGGGCTGTAATTAAATCCCATGAATGTTAAATAACTTAAAACCACCTCCCAATAGGCTTAGAAGTCCTTTAGAAGGTTGAAATTCGGAGTGGTAGAGTCCCATTTCATCAAAAACTCAAAGAGAGATAAATCAGGACGAAGGGCTCGGGTGACCGGTTGGGGTGAACCGGTCCAACCGGTTGGTGAACCGGTCCAACCGGTCACCCGAGAAGAATCCAAAAATTTTGGAATTCTAGCTCGATTTGGACTCCGAACTTCAAAAGGACACAAATTCTTCATTTTAACTCCGATTTGAGTAATTCAAAAGCCAAAATTTCAAGGATTCAATGTAGAATAAGCCTAGAATATTCTTGAACCAAAAATCCTTGACCACGGTCAGGTGGCTGGGTTTTCATGAGGCGATTACCCGAAAAAAAGGTCAATTAAGCATAGGGTAATGTGGTGAACCAATCCCAAACCTATCAATAAATTAAATTGGCACTTCAATTAGAGTCATTTCATCATTCTAAGGTCAATGGAACACTCCGGAGCAAATTTGGAAGTCAATTGGAAAATATACGAAGTAAAAGATGAAATTGCCCTCCAAGTCGCAAAAGTTCTAATTAGCTATCCAAACCTATCTGGAATTGAACCAAATTTGACACACATATCTAAAATGACCCTAGAAACTAAATGCAAGTGATGGGACTCAACAAAGAGACAAAAATATGCATGCAATGATGACCTATTCTCCTAAGGCTTAAAAGGGCAAAATTATCCTTTAAGGCTTAGGGACTCCTAGATGCTTCTAAACCTAACCAAATGATATCATGATCTCATGGGGGTGAAAATGGGGTGTCTACACGTAACAACAAGACTGGAGATGAAAACAAACTGGTGCTAGGTTGCACAATCCCAACCTCCAACATTTCTCTAACTAGCATTTCGTAGGGCCCAAGGTGAAGAGCCATTGGATACCCAACACCAGGTCACATCCTCCTAATGGTAGTAAATAAACCTTAGTATTGAATATGGATCCCTGCATCACGAAGCTAATGTTTGAGCAAACCCCTTTGCTTATCAATTTTTTCACCATTAGCAACAGTGACATTAAATGGGGTCCCTTCCTTAATCTGGCAACCAATTCTCTTGGTAACCTGCGAATCCAGGAAATTGTGAGTACTCCCAAAATCAATGAGAATCATGATGGGCTGCCGTTTTATAAATCCACCAATGCGCATAGTTTGGGGTGACGCCGAACTTGCCAAGGCATGTACTGACACTTGGAATTTTGTTTCTACTCCCTCTGAAGGTTCTTCGTACGTGCTCTGTATTTGCTTCCATTTCCTGTGATTCCACCAACTCTTCTGCATCTAGTTAGAATATATGTTGTGTTTTACAACGATGACCTGGTACATACCTTTCATCACAGTAGTAGCATAGTCCTTTGTCTCACCTCTCCTGCATTTGAGATTGGGTGATTTGTTTTATGGGTGGAAGTGCTGTTGCAGTGTTTGATCTGGGTGCCACGGGTGCATTGGAAGGTAATTTACCTGTGATTGACTTGCTTTTGTGGGTCAGCATGTTAATATTATCTTCTTGGAAGCGCGCGAGCCCAATTGCTTGCATCATAAAGGTCGGTTTAAACATTTGTACCCCAGGTCTGATCTCATCTTTCAACCCACTAATAAAGCGACAAATAAAGAAAGGCTTTATCAACCCCACTGTCTGGTGGGCAAGTCTTTCAAATTGGATTTAATACTCCTTGACTGAAGCTGTTTGTTGTAGCTTTGTAAGAGCACCAACATGATCATCATAAGCATTTGGTCCAAATCGTATGCGTAAAGCTTTAATAAGATCTGGCCACGAGACACATCCTCTGGTTTTTTCAAACCATTGTATCGTCACCCACCCCACCCCACCCACCGGCCACGGCAAGGCTTCGGTACCCCACCCCACCAGCGATGGCGAGGCTCCGGCACCTCACCCCACCCCATCGGCAACCCTCTTCTTCCCTCTTCTTCTCTTCTTCTATTTTTTTTTTCCTTCCCAAAACTAGAACCCCTCTTCCCACACCAGCAGCAGCACCCTACCCCACCCCATCGGCGACCCTCTTCTTTCCTCTTCTTCTCTTCTTCTATTTTTTTTTCTTTCCTTCCCAAAACTAGAACCCTTCTTCCCACATCCGCAGCAGCACCCCACCCCACCCCACCGGCGACCCTCTTCTTCCTTCCTCCTCTTCCTTTTTCTTCTCTTCTTCTTACTTTTTTTTTTTCCTTCCCAGAACCAGAACCCTTCTCCTCGCACTGTCAACCCTTACTCCCCTCCCTCCCGGCAGCCTCTTTTTTTTCTTTCCTTTTCTTTCTCTTCCTTCTCATCGCCGGAAAAAATGGAGGTTTTGAAAAAAAAACCTCCCTTGCCGGAAAACACACAAACCAGCAAAGGAAAGAAAGAAAGAAAGAAAGAAAGAAGAGGAAGAACCTCCTTGCCGAAAAAAATGGAGGTTTTGAAAAGAAAACCTCCCTTGCACAGATTTGACCAGTAGAGGAAAAAAAAAAAGAAAGAAAGAAAGAAAGAAAGAAGCGGAGAAGAAGAGAGAAGAGCAAGGTGCTCACGTTGTCCGTCGTCTGCTGTCACCATCGCCGTTACCTTTCCTCGTCGAGAGTGGGGTGGGTGAGAAGGGTGAAGGAAGGGTATATTAGTCTTTGAGAGGGGTGGGTATATAAATTAAGGGGGTGGGGAAATCAGGTGGGGGCAACAAATATCTTTGGGGGGTTGCAATAGCCGCTCCCGTTCTCTTAATATATATTGGGCTTAGAAACGTGTACAGAATATTCGATCAAAGCCAACAGTCTAATGCTGTTACCATTTAATGGTCATATGCAGTAGGACTACAATGGTAATAAAATAATAACCGGAACAAAACAATGACCATAATGATAACAAAATAATAACAAAAAAGTAGAAACAATCATATTAGTCTAGGTTCGAAAAAGTTATGGCTAGAATGTGATTCTCAGTCAGTTGTTCAATGTTTGCTGGATTCTTCATATTTTCCTCCTTAGCAATTAAGGTCTCGTTGGCACAATTGCAAACTCTATCTAAAGTCTATGGATTTTCATTGTTCTCATATTTTTCGGGAAGGTAATTCTCTAGCAGATAGAGTAGTAAATCTTGGTTTGCAACATTTTGGGATGAAGTGGTGGTGGACTGCTCTGGCTGAGGTGCTTCCTTTGGTTTGTCATGACATGTATAACCTTCCTAATTATAGGTTTAGGCTTTAATTTATTTTGGTTGTGAACTGGATCGTGACGTTCTATGAGTTACTACGACCAGGTTTTCCTTCTTCTTCAAGTAACTTTTCTTTTCTTTTATTCAATTAATATATTTGGGTCTCGAGCATATGATTGATGGTCTTCTAGGGTGCCAACCTAGTTGGGATGCTAGAGGATCTAATGATGCTTGAGGTTCAGTAATTTATAAAAAAAAAAAAAAAAAAATCATATTAGTAAAGTTTTAAACCTTTCAAAAATAAAAATAAAAATACTTTATTTTTGCAACATTGAATTGGTGCCTTCTGATGTAATTTTGTCGTAACTCGTAACCATTTATTTTGTTATCTCATGATGCAAAGGAGGGGAGGCATTGATTTACCTCATACATCCTATCTGATATAAGCGGCATTCGGTGAGCATACGGTATAGGTATTTTTTGCATTTTCTTGAAGGTCTGTGTCCGTATGTGGAGACCCAATTGTGTATCCCTATAAGAAGAGTTTGTCAAAGAATATTATACTCAAATCTCAATGCAATTGTTTTTAAAAAAGCTCATAGACCATAATGCATCAAGGAATTGTTGATAAACTTTATAAAGTAACTGATAGACTAAGGGCTCGTTTGGATAAGTTTTTACCTTCGGTTTTTTATTTATAAAAAATAAAAAAATAAAAATATTTGATAGGTTTATATATTGCAAAATTTTGGTAATTACTTTTAAAAAATTGAGATAACAAAATTTTTTTACTATTTCAATTTTTAAAAATAACTATCAGAATTTTTCACACTCTAAACTTTTATTTTGATTTTTTTTATTTTTAAGAGTAAAAAAAGTAGAAGTAGAAATAGAAACTTACCCTAACAGGGCCTAAATATATGCATTCTAGCTTATAGATCATTACTTTGAGATTCATGTGTGGCTCGAGTCTAGCCTCATTTCCTACTAGTCGACCACCATGCACTAGCTAGTCGATCACACTAGGGTGTGCGCCCCACCAGTGAAAGGGGCCAATTGGTCACTTTAACTTCCGCTTATCATTTTTTGTTGAGTCTATTTTCTAAACTTTTTTCAATTTTTATCGACTTTAGAATATTTTGAGATAATTATTACTTTGAGAAGACTAATATGGACCCTTGAATTATCCCTAGATCAAATGAATCCTAGCCATCCATTCCACCAAGTTCTGAAACCCTCCCTCCCCCCAAAACACCAAGTCTTCATTTTTTTTCCCCTTGTGGTGATTATTTTTAAAAAATTAAGTCAAAAAATCAAGATATTAGGTACACATGAATTAATGTTAAATTAAAAAATAGCGGTCATAATCTCAATATTTAATGTTAAATCAGACTCCTATCGACTATCTGCTCCATGGAATCCTCTATCCTGATTAAATTAATATTAGGTACACTTGAATTAAGAATTAAAATGTGATGGTTGATATATTGGTACATAGGGCCATTATAGGCCAAGATCTGGAACACATTTTAGAGACTACAATTGAAAATGATAGACAAGAAAACAATGGCCAAAATATATTTGAAGAGATATAAGTCATAAGTCCCGGTTAGGTCTCGTCACTAGGCCGGGTTTAGGCGGGCTTTGACCTTTTCTGTTTTGGGAACGGCTATTGCAACCCCCCTAAAAGTTAAGTTGCCCCCAAAATTTTTTAATGAGAAGAATGATGCTGCAAAATGACCAAAAAGGGCTTTATGCAACCCACAACTCCCGTTCCACTCTCCGGCACCCCTCTTCGGCAACATTCTCCAGGACCCACCCCACCGACAATATTCTCTAGCGAGCACCCACCCCTCTCCCGCACCTTCCTCCTCTTCCCTCTTCTTCTCTTCTTCTCTTCTTTCTTTTCCTTCCTAGAACCCCTCTCCCGCACCCCCCCTCGTCAGCAGCCTACCCCTCTCCCATACCTTCCTATTCTTCTCTTCTTCTCTCTTTTTTTTTTTTTTTTTTTTTTCCCTTCCCAGAAGCCTTCTCCTGCACGCACCTCCCTCGTCGGCAGCCCTCCCTCCCCGTCAACGGAAAAAATGGAGGAATACACAGATCTGACCACAGAGGAGAAAAAGAGGGAAGAGAAAGAACCTCCCGTCGCCGGCACCCCACCCCACCGGGAAAAATGGAGGTTTTGAAAAAAAACCTCCCTTGCCGGAAACACACGAATCTGACCAGTAGCAAAGGGAAGAAAAAACCTCCCGTTGCCGACACCCTACCCCACCGAAAAAAATGGAGGTTTTGAAAAAAAAAACCTCCTCCCACAGATCTGACCAGCAGAGGAACGAAAGAAAAAAGAAGAAGAAGAAGAAGAAGAAGAAGAAGAAAGAAGAGGAAAAGGAGAGAGAAGGGGAAGAACCTCCGTCGCCGTCGCCGTCACCGTCGCCGTTCTCCCGTCGCCGTCTCGTGTGGGGGTGGGGGGAGTGGGGTGGGGGAAGGGGTGGGTGAGGGTTAGGGTTATTTAGAAAAGGGGTGTTTTAGTCTTTTAAAGGGGTGGGTATATATATTTTGGGGGTGGGGATATCAGGTGGGGGCAACTTAACCCTTTGGGGGGTTGCAATAGCCGTTCCCTTCTGTTTTTTTCCAAGCTGGGCTGGGCATTGAGCTAGGCCATTCGGGCTTGTACTACTCATCCAGCCAAGACATGTGATAAAAAAAGAAGGCAGCTATTGCAACCTCTCAACTTTATTTGTAAATCTCACTTCTTTTCACTTTTAAAGATTTTATGAAAAATATAAAACGTTTTTATGAAAGTGCGCTGGTCACGTAATCTATTAGAAAACAACATTTTAAACAACTTTGCAGAATAAATTTTTTATAAAATATGTTGTTTAAGTGGACTTTTTGGCCATCTATAATTTTCATTTATGTAAAAATGAATAGAGACTGTAAATGGACAAAAAGTATTATTAAATGACAATGTGGCCGGTTTTCATAAAAGCTTTTTATATTTTTCATAAAACCTTAAAAAATGAAAAGAAATGAGGTTTACAAATAAAGTTGAGGGGTTGCAATAGCTGCCATCTTACAAAAAAGGGAGCGGCTATTGCAAGCCCCCAAAATTATAAGTTCCCCCTCCCCCCCCCCCTCTTATTTCTTAACCCCCCAAGTTTACACACCCACCCCTCTCAAAGACTAAATAACCCCTCATTCTCACCCACCCCTCTCACCCACCCCACACCCCCATGGCACTGACGACTAGCGATGGTGACGCCTCTTCTCTACTTCAACCACTCCGGCTGACTCCATCCCATCCCATCTCACTCTCTCCCTCCTTTCCGTGAAAAAAAAAAAAAAAAAAGGAAAAAAGGTTGGCCGGAAAAAAATGGAGTTGGTCGGTAACTATGGTAGTGAGACATCGCCGTCATATGCCATGGACAAACGCAAGGCGTAGCCGCTGTGGATTCAGACTAGAAAAATTGGGTTTTTTTCCATCGATGGTCAAGCTTTGGATCTTAAAAAAAAAGGGGTTTTTTTTTTTTTTTTTTTTTTTTTTTTTTTTTTTTTTTGTGATAGTCTACCGTGATGGTTGGGGGTGAGGGTTGGGGTGCGATTGGTGGGAGATCTCAATGGTGGAGCTTATGGTAAGATGTGCGATGGGTGGGGTGGGGTTTACGATGTTGGGGTTTTCAGCAGCCGCTTCTGATGTGGGTTTGGTTTTGGCTGTGGGCGATGGTGGTGGTTCTGGCACTCTTCTCTCTTCTCCTCCTCTTCTTTCTTTCTTTCTTCTTTTTTTTTCCTTTTTTTTTTTTCCCCTACTACTGGTCAAATCTGTGTGCTCCTCCATTTTTTCCAACGATGGGAGGGAAGAGAAGGAAGGAAGAGGAGGAGAAGAAGAGGGCTGCCGACAGGGGGGTAGGGGAGGGAGGTCCGCCGACGAGAGAGGGGTGCAGCGCTTGTCGTTGCTATTGCCTCGCTGTCGCCGTTGCCGTCGCCGGTGGGGTGGGGTGCCGGAGAGAGTTGCCGGTGAGGAGGGGTGAGGGTACTTAAACCCTTTTTGGTAATTTTGCATAATAATTTTTTTAATTAAAAAATATGGGGGGGCAACTTAGAGGGTTAGGGGCCTAGGCATGGGCTTCAAAAAATTACCTTTTAGTGATCAATTTCCAACGTAATACCAAAACAGAAGAAACTAGTAGTCACTTTGTATCACGTTGACGATAAATTCGTAGTAAATTGATAGTAAATATCCTTTTATTGGTATTAATCTGTGAACTGGTCACCAAGGTACTTTCTCAGTGAAGTCATAATTCCAATATGCTGCCATATTAATGACCCTCATTATATGGTCAGACGAATGAATAGAGCTTGTATGTTGGATTTATGGATGGACTGTGCAATAGAAGATGCTAGTTTTTTTTTTTTTTTTTTTTGGTACATTGGGAGGGGTTCGAATCTTAACCTAGTCTACTCTTACCCTTTTCCCCACCCTCTCTCATCACTAAGCTAGGCCCAGTGACTTCGAAAATGCTAGTCTGCATGCGTCCAAACTTCCTCCTAAGTAGGCCAAAAATACCATTTTTTTGGAAAAAAAAAAAGGAAAAAGGGTTACCCGTATTTGAGAAGAACAAGAAAGCTTACCAATCTGGTAAAAGAATCCATTGAAAGCGGAGCAACTTGGCGCTCATTTAGTGTAAAGGATAAGTGGATCAATTTCAGGATCCCCATGTGACTCCACGAAATAGTAAAATAGCTCCGAATCCTCCACGCTTACATATCTGAACACAAAAGCGCGCACCCCATCGTTTCCCCGTTTCCTACTACCATATACAGTAGTACAATACAAGAAAAATGGCACGAATTTTTTTTTCTTTCTCTATTTCTTTTTATATGGTTGCTGATTTAGAAAACACATTCAAAAAATAAAAAACGGTGCTGAAGCAACAATCACATTATTATTAAAGGAATTAGAGAATATAAATAAAACATGAATAGTATTACTAAAAAATGATAAAAAAAAATATATATCCAAGAAACTTAACACGCTAACTTTCATCCAACTTAGTTGAAATAAAAGATTTTCTTGACTAAAAGGCTCTTATTACCTTTGTGGTTTTTTTTCCTTTTTCCTTTTAATTTTTTTAATCAGACAAAAGAATTATTCAAAAACTGTCTTCTCATCTTGTCTTTCTAAGAAGTGGATTATTTATCATTTATCACAAAACAGAAAAACAAAACGAAACAAAACAAAAAAAGATAAAAAAGGAGAAAATTACAGATTGATCTTAGTACGGGCAAATAATTGTATATGAATAAAAATTACTAAATTAGTAGTCATTCTAGATTGAGTTAGTAGTCATCTACTTAGGAAGAAAAACAAACAAGTGTGAAAAAGATATTTTAGATAAAATTTTGATTGTTTTTTTTCGGAAGATATTTTAGATATTCACCTAGAAAAAAACAAAAACAAATACTCAAACCCATCCAGTTTCAAGTGTGAAGGGTAGATCTCTAGACAAGCCCGACAGAGACTTCACGATGGAGCGACAATCTGCATGTTCCCAGAGAAGTAGGAAACGCAGCAAATGCATGCAAGTCCAACTAATGAATTTGGCGGTCATTGGTGGCCTGGAGATCGATCGAATGCTCTCATGTACAGCCTCGAGCAGTGTTTTTTTCGACAAGTGTGCCCGACAGAGGAAATTATGTGGTTCCCATATATATCTTCTACACTCTGCTTGATTTAGGTGTGGTATTGGTAATACCTAACAATCAATCAAATTATCTGTTTTTAAAATAATGCATGTGAAACATGAGACTATGTTTTGTGTAACAAAAAAGAAACAAGAGAGAGAGAGAGAGAGAGAGAGTATGCAAATTAAATAACAGAGGATTAGTTTTGTTTGGTTGAGGAGCTTCAAAATAATGGCCTTTTTAAGTGATTGACCATGAAATTAAAAGCCTTTTTAAATGACATTTGGAATTAAAATGTCTTTATCACCAATGATTTTTTATTTCGAAAAGGTGTGCCAAAACGGTACCTATATAAAATACCTGACAGTATATAAAGACGATGTAAAATACCTAATAGTAGATCACAAATAAGGGTAGAAATTAAAAAATAATAGCATTTCATGAATTTCAAAAATCGATATGATAACATCAACTACGTACAGTGTGACTTCAACTTTTTTTAATAAAGGATTTGCGCCTTCAATAATGAATACTATGTAATACACAATAAAATATAATTCTTTAGTTTTTAATCTACACCACCAAACCCACCTTAAGCGAATATTTTAATATTTAAACATGTAATTTGCTGAGTTCTCATGGTTACATTGTTTTTTCCTCATTGAACTTTTCCTCATTGAACTTTCTACAACTAATTCTGATAAAAGAAAGCTTATTACCTCACCTATGCTTGTTTGGAAATTTTGCCAACTGCCCAATTTGTCATTCTAGCTGATCGAGAAGCCCATCACCTAAAGGTGTTTTTGTAGTTTTGGAAAGTTTCACATACCCAACCCTCCCCTCCACTTTTTGGAATGAATGAGCAAAAGAAAGAAATTCCTTTCGTGGTTATTCAATCCTCTGGAGAGCCGAAATGGTACACATCTCCATAATTTTCATGACTGCATTTGCAGTTTAACTAATTCTACATGTTATCTAGTGATCACAAAATAATTAAGGGCCTATTTGGGTGTCCAATTTGAAATTAAACAATTTATAGATTTTACATTGTGTCAAGGTACAAATCTATCATCTTGAATCAGAATATTTAAAAAGAGTTGAAGTCATCACTATAGTTGATATTATAGGATCAATTCTTGGAAATTCCTAAAACGCCACTATTTTGAATTTCCACTTATATTGTAATGATGGCCACCATTTTCTTGAATTTGTCAATTCAACGTGATGGATTTGTGCATTTAATACTATGCGCGCAAAATACCTTAAAATGTTTAATTTCAAATTGGACACCCAAACAGACCCTAAATTTTTACTTTTGACCTAGGCTTTTAATTGTAATTCTATAGAAGAACTAAATCCAAATCTTATCTATTTCCATCTTCATTGTATGTTGAAGGCAATATTCACCTCCATCTAGCAGTCAATGGGGTTTTAGAAAGATTACCGGCCAAAAGTATCGAAAGAAAAAGGGGCTATGGAAGACATATTCTAAGGCGTACAGCAAGCTAATCTGAACCTCCACATTAAAGTAATATCGATTTGTACGTAGAGGAAAATTAGTGGATTTGGATGAAATAGATCTGCCTAATTAATCCCAAGTATGCTCGATCTTCTTACTTCTCCCATAACAAATGAACCCAAAACAGTTAATTCTGCTATAAAACATGATTGGCTGGAAGAATGCTATGCTTAAAGAATGCAAACCCTCGTTACCACTTACACCTAGGAACTTGTCACTCGTAGCCCAAATTTGATTGTGGTGGGAAGTAGACAGGTTTTTAAAACTAAGATAAAAGTTGATGATTGGAAAGACAGACTTGAGGCTCATCTGATCTAGTTGCAATTAAAAGGCTTTAATCAGAGAGAATGAATTGACTTTTCTGAAACTTTTAGCCTGTTCTTAAACGGAGGAGCATTTGTACTATCTTAACCATTGCTACCGTTAAGGTTGATCTATTCGACAATTGGATGTCAAGCCTCACACGGCTTTATAAACTCTATTATGATCTCAATACGCTCCTAATAGTCCCACAAAGCATTCTAGTTAAAACTCGTTGTAGCCTCCTGTGGCTTTCCACAAAGCTTTCCAAACTCAATTCTTGTTTCTATGGCTTTCTAAATTTCATTATGATTTCAATGAATTCCTAATAGCATTCCTTCATGATCTTCAAGAACATGTTTATATGAAATAACTACTAGGCTTTATCTTGATGCAGATTACATCGGGATGATGGCCTTAGATTTTATGAAGCATGATGCAAGGAGAGGATGTTTATATGGAATAACTTTTGACTGTGAACATGCCCTTTCGAATGGTAGTGTGACATCCGGCTATCATATGGGAGCCTATGGCATAGAGAAAATCTCACTCGCAAGCTCATCAACGAGCCTCATTTCAACCCTCAACAAGTTCTTTATTGACTTTGTAACAAACTTGTTCATGAGCCTAAACAAGTTGAACTTTAGTTTGCTTGAATTTGGCTTGTTTATTAAATGAGCCTAAACTTTATGCTTAAGTTTGGCTTGTTTACTTATTGACCGAATTCGAGTTGAGCACTTATTGAACTTTATTGCGAGCCCCTAACAAGAGCTTCAGCTCATTTGTAGCCCTAGTTGCATAAACTTATAAATGCATCCAAATATATTTAAAACAATATATTTTATCATTATGTGGTCTAACCGATGACCCGATGGTTTGACCAGTGACTTAGTGACTTGCTCCCTCACCTGAGTCAATGCCCGGTCCGAGTCTGAAAACTATGATCACTAGATTTGAAAATATAATATAATTGTTTAATTCTCATTTGGATGACCAAACGGGCCCTTAAAGTATAGCTATCACGACGGGCCAGGCCTAGCAAGGTTCGCTTGACACATCTTGCCAAATTGAGGCTTGAAGGCAAGTTCGGGCCTTTTTGGGCGACTTATTGCCAATGTAGAGAACCTTGGCCCATCGATCATGAGAACACTAATTCAGTGATACAAAATTTTACATATACTTTGATGTTAACTAAGGGTATAAAATTGGCCCACTGGCTCATGGCTCACCCTAGCCCAACCTGTAGCCTGTCTAGGCCCAGCCCAACCCTAGCACAAGCTTGAAAATGGTGCTTGGACTTGGGATTTGTAGCCCAGCCCAACCCGATGCCCAGCCCAAGGCCCATCTCGAAGTTAGCCAATTTTATAATAAAATATACTATTATCATACGACTATATGAGTTATATTTATCTCTTGATTTACATGAAATTAAAAAATAATGAAATAAAATTTACAAATACTACAAACAAATAAGAAATAACACCCAATTTGCAAATATCTTATTATAAATTATAAAGGTTATTAAATCATATAAATATGAATATAATGTTTGCAAATGTCTTTATAATTTATAAACATTTTATGTATAACTTTGTAGAGTTCAAATGTTATTTAATAAAAAAACCATAAATAAGAAGTAAGTCTGAATTAGGCCCAACTTGAAGCCCGACATAAGGTTGAAGCATGTCTTAAGCTTGAGAGTGGGTTTCAGCTCATGTTTTTTCTGTGGCTCGGGCTGAATAATAATAAAGCGGAAACGGCTATTGCAACCCCCCATTTAGGGATGGCAATGGGTCGGGTCGGATGCGGGTCGGCACTATCCCATACCCGACCCGACCTTTAATTTCTTATACCCATGCCCGACCCGATACCCGATGGGTATGAACAATTAACCCCCATCCCCAATCCACTGTTTAATTGGACTACCCATGCCCGACCCGCCCATACCCGACCGCCCTGTTGTGAGGATTTTTTTCCCCCAAATTCCATTTTTTTTGTTACTTACACCTATTACATGTTATTCATATAATCATATACCAAGCTTATAAATGTTTTTAGCACCTAATTAATATGATCTTGTTCAAATAAAATCATACCTAATATGATCACACAAATATTATACACAAACATAAAGATTAAAAAACAATAAAAATACATAATGAGCCTTCGAATGGACTCCATAAGCCTATATCAAGATAGGTTTAAGTAGGTATTTATATTTTATTGTAAATATATATATATATATATATATATATATATATATATATATATATTGTAAATATAGTGAGTCGGGTCGGGTCTTTGGGTTTTTTCTTGTTGGGATCCATACCCGACCCGTACCCGAAATTTTTTAAAAATTTATACCCATACCCGACCCGATACCCGAAAAAAATAAAAAATACCTGCCCATTCGGGTATGGATCGAGTCGGGACCCTATGGATCGGGGCGAAATTGCCATCCCTACCCCCATTCATATAAGCCCACCCCTCATCCTTTAAGTTTTTAAGATTTTATGCAAAATATAAAACGTTTTTATGAAAACTGGCCTTGATGCCCACTAGAAAACATCATTTTGAATAACTTTGCAGAAGAAAGTTTTTCCAAAATCTATCGTTTAAATATACTTTTTAACCATTTATAGCCTTTATTTCATTTTTTGCCAAAAAGTCTACCTAAACGATAAATTTTGGAAAAACTTTCTCCTGCAAAGTTGTTCAAAATGATGTTTTCTATTGGACATCATGGCCGGTTTTCATAAAAACATTTTATATTTTGCATAAAACCTTAAAAACCTAAAGGATGAGGGGTGGGCTTATAGGAATGGGGGGTTGCAATAGCCGTTCCCTAATAAAGCCCGACTAGATCCATCCTAAACCCAGTCGAGCCCACAGGAAGAACAACCCAGTCCGATTCGGCCCAACCCATTTTACACCCCTAGTACTCCCTATAGGTGTTTGGGGCTTGGTGCAGGTGAGGGGAATTAGCGTTGGGGTTTGAATTTCATGCAGCCAAAAGGAAGAAAAAGGAAAAGTAAAATAAAATAAGAATATACTTTGTACAAAAAAAGAAAGGGAAAAAAAAAAACAAATGCTTAATTACCATAAGAGAGAGAACTATTCGGGAAAAAAAATAAATAAATAAATAAATAAGGGAAGGCTATTGCCACCACAAAAATTTCTAAATACCCCCACGTATTTTAAACTTGGGATTTTTTGCCATAGCCCTATGTTATAAGAGTTTTTTAACAATAACCCCATAAACAAATTCATGAATTTCATAATCCCTTTTGATACCAAAGTTACAAAATTACATTTCTCTCACAAAAATATCATTTGTCTTATTTCTTTCCCCATACAAACGGTGTTTCCATCTTCGCCGACGAATAGATCCATATTTTTTTAGTTTTGACCACAACTACTCGACTCAATGAGTCAACCCAATTCTCACCACCTCCAACCTTCATCTCCACTCCCAAACCTTTTATGAGAACCACAGTCCACTTTCGCAAATTCTCCGTGCCAACAAAAAAAAAAAAAAAAAAAAAACACTTATTTTTATGTAGAGAAGAGTAATATGTTATTGCAATCAGATGCTCTCAAGAAAAAAGAAATTATTTTTATGTAGAGAACAATAATATGTTATTGTTTAACAATGTGTAATAAAATAATAATATGTTACTTTATGACAGCATAATTTGCAAAATAGTAACTCGTTACTGTTTTGAGAGTAAAATGGTAACATAATTTTTTTTCCCCAAAATTACCTAATCACAATGGGTATTATTTTGAAGATCACGATGAGTTGATTCAAAATATATATATATATTATCATTATTATTATTAAAAACAAATTTGCATATCATAAGTTATAGACTTTTAAAAATTAGAAAATTAAAAAACAAATTAGTTACATAAAGTGCTCTTAATTAATAACAAAAAAGGGAGTGTCCCTACAAGCAAAAAAAGGGTAAATTAGGATTTTTTTTATTATAAAAAAGATGGGTTTATTGCTAATAAAAATGCTCATATATGGGTTAAGTGGTTAAGGAATATTTTGATGGGGTAATTACTAAAACCATTCTTCTAAATGGAGTTATTGCCAATTTCCTTTTAAGCGGTTCAAGGTTTTATGAAAATATAAAAGGTTTTCACGAAAAATGGATACGTTGTCCATTAGAAAACATTATTTTAAACAACTTTGTAAAAGAAAGTTTTTTTAAAATCTGTCATTTAAGTTGATTTTTTGATCATTTTTTATGAAATTTTTTTGTGAAAAACGAAAATTGTAAATGACCAAAAAGTTCATTTAAACAATAGATTTTGGAAAAAATTTCTCCTACAAAGTTATCAAGTTTTCATGAAAACCTTTTATATTTTCATATATAAAACCTTGAAAAAAAAATTAAAGTTAGTGAGAGTACTTAGAAATTTTTGTGGTGACAATAGCCTCCCTCAATACATAAACTAGTGAGAGTGAACCCCTCTGATAAGCCAGTTTAAAATCGTCAGCAAGGTCTCTATACGGCTATACCACCTCTCACTTGAAGGCATTATTGTAGAGGTCCCAATCTCATGAGCTGTGCGCTTAGGCGTTGAGTAGCCCAAACCAAAGTGAGACAGGTCTTCTCTAATGGTGGTGAATATCTGGACTATATGCATTAATCTGTGAACTAAAGAACCTCCCCCATTTATAGCTTTTATCAAGTTAAAATTACAAGTACGGTAGATGTATTTAAAAGAAATAAACATCCAAAGCACACAAATCCACATTATATTGATCATAATAAGTTTTTAATAGCACACCATTCTAGTACACAAATCCACACAGGTTGTAAGGGGAAAAGCTTAGGTCAAAACCTCAGCAGTAAAGCATAGATTACTACTAATCGTTAATAAAAAAATAATTAAAAAAAAAATAGTAGACATACCATTCTAACCCTAATACCCATGAAACCAAAAGAAAGCGATAAACATTCATCCAAAAAACAAACAAATTAATACTAATGAGAAACCACCATTGTAGCTACGTTGTGGAACCTTCTTAAAGTTAGCCCATATAAGATCAAAGTACAATGGAAATTGGGCTATGGCAAAGAATGTTATTGGCAAGCAAGCCACTGCATATACTGGAACCGCGGCATATTTTAGTTTATCTTTGAGCACAAAGAAATGTCCTGTGCAGAAAGAGATCAATATGGAAGCTATGGATACAAAGAGTGATGTCAAACCGAGCAGAAGCTTCCTTGGCAAGTCTTTACCAAAATCTCTCTCTTGGTATCGGGAGGTAAGAATGGCGAGAAACATGACTACAGCAGTCACAGAAGAGCAAAGAGCAACAAGCGATGAAATGGCAAATACATTGAATGCCGGTTGGTTTTCTAGAGTTGGTTTACCACTTTCTGCCTTGATGCTTCCTGGCACAGTGGCTGATGTCGCAAAGGCAACCGTTGCAATGAGTGCGGCCATGACAGAGCATGATTCAGAAGTGTTAGTTAGCCATTCGTCGCCATTTTTGACAAGTTCCTAGTGTGTGTCTGTGAAGATGTTCTTTGGGGTTTTGCCATCCTTGTTGTGGTGAACAAAGAAGTGTGGTGGCATGGAATTCTTAACAAACTGCATCAAATCCAACTATATAGTTTCAACTGTACATTTTGAAACATTATACCTAACCATTAAGCACGACCTACTTCATTGAATTTTGCAAGGGTAATGCTACTTTGCCCCACACTTTGCCCTACTTAGTGCATTTGAGAGAGTAAAATTGTGGGACCCACTGATATGATTAAACCCTAAAAATTGAAATCCTCCAAAATGCACTTAATAGGGCAAAGTGTGGGACAAGGTAGCATTACCCATTTTACAATGCCAAATTGTCATCGTTTTATGTGTTACCGATGAATACTTGACACTATCAAGGCGGTTAATGTCTAAGAGGGTTGGTATGGGACACACGCTACAGTTAGGTGACCTAGAACCTTTTTTCTAGGAGCAAAAGGCTGTGGGCTAGCCCAAAATCTTCATTACAATTTGGGAAATGCTAATATGGCCGACGACATGACTTGAGTTGATTGATAAAAATATCCTCTAAGCTATCTACTTATCCAGTATATATAACCATAAGAAATCCATTGCCACATCAAATGTTATCTATATGATGATGTATCATAGTGTTACGTATAACATTGCTCTTATATATGACATAGGTGTAGTATTATGTTGATATTTAAAAAAATGGGGAACAAAGATAGGGCGGGCCCTGAGCTTTCGGAGGCCCTAAGCGAGCCCCCTAAAATGAGGCCCTTTTACGACTATATATATTAGGCCAAAAACAAAATATTTAAGTACACATAAGACAAATTTAATACCCTATAGAATTAGAGAGAGAGGTGTGAAAGATAGAGGCGTGAGAAGGCGGTAGGTATGTTCTTGGCGGCAGAAAGAATAAGATGAGAGAGAGAAAAAGAAAAAGGGTCTCAATGTCTTATTAGGTTTACATAGATTTGATCTCAGATTTGATGGAATATAAGTTACTTTTTTTTTTTTTTTTTTTGGCTTGGGCTTCCTTCTTTGGGCTTTTGATTTTTAATTTGGATTTGCTTATGGGAACGGCTATTGCAACCCCTCAAAGGGTTAAGTTGCCCCCCTTTGTTATCCCCACCCCCCAAAAATATATACCCACCCCTCTTAAAGACCTCACTACCCCTCATTCTCACCCACCCCTCTTACTCACCCCACACCATGGCAGTAACGACCGGCGACGGCGATGACGACTTCTCTACCACAACCACTCTGGCCGACTCCATCCCATCCCATCCCATCTCACTTTCTTCTTCCTTCCCATGAAAAAAAGAAGGAAAAAAGGTTGGCTGGAGGTGAGAAGGAGCCGCACCCTTTGGCGCCAAAGGTTTGCCTGCAGTGAGAGGGAACCGCACCAGTTTGACGGCAGTGAGGAGCGATTTTGGCCGTGAGAGTTTGTAGATCTGAGAAAGGCGACTCTTCTCTCTTCCGGCGACTCCTCTCTTCTTCTCCTCTTTTTTTTTTTTTCTTTTTTTTTCTCTGCTGCTGGTCAGATCTGTGTTTTCTGGCATCCATTTTTTCTGGCGATGGTGCTTCTTCTTCTTCTTTCTTTCTTTCTTTCTTTCTTTTTCCCCCCCTGCTGGTCAGATCTGCGTGTTTTCCGGCAAGGGCCTCCATTTTCCTCGGCAACGCCTCCATTTTTCCATCGACGGGAGAGGAGTTCTGGAAGGAAAAAAAAAATGGAAGAGAAGAGGGAGGAAGAGGAAGGAGAAGAGGGGATGCGGCCTTACCAAGAGAGGAGAAGAGGGAAGAGGGGGTCATCGCCGTCGCCGGTGGGGGATGCCGGAGAGAATTGTTGGGGGAGGGGTGCGGGAGAGGGGATGGGTGAGGGTTAAGCCCTTTTTGGTAATTTTACATAATAATTTTTTTAATTAAAAAAAATAGGGGGGCAACTTAACCCTTTAGGGGGTTGCGTTAGCCGCTCCCTTTGCTTATTATTTGGTTGCATTTAAGCCCTTTAACTTGGTTTTGGGGCCCCATTACTAGATGTCACTTTTTTCCTCTTGGGTTTATTATAAGGGCATGTATGGATTGGAGGCCCCTTTTTTTCAGCACAAATGGGGGGGGCCCTAAGCAGCTGCTTTCGTATTGGGAATGGCTATTGCAACCCCCCATTCTTATCACCCCACCCCCCATTCTTTAAGTTTTTAAACTGGCCATGGTGTCCACTAGAAAACAACATTTTGAACAACTTTGTAGAAGAAAGTTTTTCCTAAATCTATCGTTTAAATATACTTTTAGCCATTTATAGCCTTTATTTCATTTTTTTGCCAAAAAGTCTACCTAAACGATAGATTTTGGAAAAACTTTCTTCTATAAAGTTGTTTAAAATGATGTTTTCTAGTGGACCAAGTGACTGGTTTTTGCAAAAACCTTTTATATTTTTCAGAAAATCTTAAAAGCTAAAAAGAAAGGGGTGGGGTTTTAAGAATGGGGGTTTGGTATTTTCTATTCAAGGCCGGCCCTGAACAAAGATACTGGTAAAAATTCGTCCCAAGTGGTAGACCTATATATGGCAGGTTGGTTTTTTTGGGCCGAACCTGTCCCTTCCATGTGTACCCATAAACTCCAATATACAAGCTCAAAGACGGTATGACTCGATCTGAACAAACAACAACGATAATAATAATAATAATAATAATAATAAAAGATGGTATGGCAGCGGCATGCTCAAATCAAGTTTGATTAGTATGTCATACGTACCTCGTACCACTTGATTTCCCACTGCATTTGCAAGGCGGCGCCAGGAATAAGCCAAGGCCGATGTTCTCCTTGCTTCGCAGCAAGATGCAATGCACTATTTCCTTGATCATCCACTTTACGAAACACGATCTCTTTGAAGATATTTTTCTTGAGTAAGAGCTGATATACATGGGGTTGCCTGTTCTCCACTGCCAATAGCACTATATTCTTCTTGTCCGAGCTCGTATCGTGGATGGCCACTGGAAAAAGTTCTACGATCTTGTCCACCATTTCCACGACACCATTCTTTGCCGCAATTAATATGGCTCTCTCCTTCTTTGTTTTGTCTGTGCTTTTCTTCTCTCCAGCCAAGATCCCAAGATTCAATGTTTTCTTTTCACTATTTTCGTTGGGCAGAGGAGCCCAAGCCCCACTTGATTGATCAGCTTGATGAAGCCATTCTCCAAAGGCCGTGGTGAGTTTCAGCTCCAACTCGGGCTACAAGTCAAGTTTGATTGATCCTGAGATTGCTATTTAATTCATGGAGTATTATAAAATACGTCTCGATCGTATAACACTATAACATGCTACAAAGAGAGTGAAAAGAACTGGTGGACCTGACTAAGCCAAGAATTTAGCTCAGGGGAAGCCAATTTTAGCTGAATTTAAAAAATCAAAGAAGCTTTAATTAAAATATTTTGTTTGAATTTGTGATTTTGATGAAATAAAGGACCGATTGAGGCTTTAACAGGGATAAATAAAAAATTTAAAAGTTGAAAAAGAAAAACAGGGGAGGCAAATTTAGAATTTCAAAAAAGTCTAGGATATGCAAGTTTTTTTGAAAACGAAAAATTCGAGGGGAGGTTACCACCCCTCGCTTATATGTGGCATCGTCCATGTTAGTGGATCACCTTCTTCTTTCTTGTCTTCGTCACTCTCTGGCTTGTTTTGGTCCTCTTGGTCAGTTTCCGGAGGGATAGGCAGAGGCAAAGGCGTTGCATCGTCTTGGCCGTCGCCGAAGGATTGAGGCTGGGGTTTCTTTCCATCGTTTTCATATTCATACGTGGAAGTGCATTGAAGAAGCTCATTCATGATCTGAACAGCCCATGTGTGCTTCTCTTTCTTATTCCGTAACTTTTTTATCCCGGTAAATCCTTTTCAGCATAAGACAGGAAATACATTGAGTAATTAGTGGTGTATTTTTGCGAGTGGGTGTGGGTGTGGTGTGGATGTGTGGAGAAAAAGTAGACTAATTAATGTATAAACTGTAACAGAGGATCCATTGAAATGGTGATATGGTGGCATACCTAATCCAAGAATAACCAGCATTGCCTTGGAGACATGCTTGATGGACTCAAAGCATGCTGTCATAATTGAATGGAAATAGTTGATGTGCTTGAGTTCCTGTGGTTGATTGGTACGCTATACAAAATTTAGTTAATTCATAACAATGGGTTTTTTTTTTTTTTTTTTTTTTTTGTTAGATAATCAAATATTTATATAACTGAAACAGAGGAAGAAACAGGGCACCACTCCATCCTTAGCTATCCGTAGCTATCAGATCTGCTGACAACTCAGAAGCATGGAATTGAGAGGTTCAAAATACTATAAAATTGTGTAAGGTCATGACCTTACATGCACAATTTTATTTACACAATTTTATGAACTTGCAAAATTTTAGATTAGGTTAGCATTATAAGAAAAGGACCGTTAAAATAATATATATAATTACATATCTATATCTATATATAAAAGTCACTTAAGCAAAGCAACTTTTAATTGACAATTAGACTCTTATTTAAAATTGTATATACAGTTTTACTCTTAGTTTGATATAAAGATAGTCTACATGTAGGTTTGAGATAAAGATGATTTACACATGTTACTAATTTTTATATTTAACCAAATAATTATAAAAAAAAATAAAAAAAACACTCACACACACGTGCACACGCAATAAAATCCTAAACAAATAAAATACAATGTTCAATAAAACATTCTCGCTTTGTTGCTCGACGTACTTTTTGAATAACAATTTATCAAAGTGTGGAGATTTCGGCTGAAATAAATCAAGAGAAAATAGTGAGAAGTCTAATTGCAAGGAATTATGGAGGGGGAAGTCCTTTCAAATTTGTTATGCAGTCCCAAGTCAGAAAACAGGATGAAATGTTAATGTTTCATTATAAGTTAGATTTAGCTATTTCTAATTTAATGTCATTTTTGCCCTCGTGATTGTTTTGGTAAGTAATTAATATGTGTTACGGCTTATATTCTATTAGGGATTGATTTTTCCTCCATGATTTACGCACTTGATAATAGAATTTCCATTTCAATATGTATCAACAATTTTTCCCGAATTTTCCTCCATGATTTTCACACTACTTCATCTACAAAGTTGGTTTAATACCATAAAATGCAAAGTTTAATCTGTAACTATTTTATACTCATATAATTGTTCAAAAATCATTTTCAAAAATCAATCTAACAAGGGAAAATTAGTGAGAAATCCATATAAAATGACTCATGTAACTCTGCCGAGAATTATTTGCATCTTGATTATACCTAATAAATAATACAGTCACAACTAAATATTATAACAACAGTAAAACAAAAAGACCCAAATGTTTCAAATGATTGATTTTCAACACAAAAGTGTTACATGTAAGTTTTTCATACACTTCTTTAACTACTCCCCCCATTCCTATTTTATTGGCTTACTTTCCCTTTTGGGATGTTTTAAAATAATTGTTCCATTGGAGAAGTCAATAATTCGTTTCATTTATTTTCCTAAAATACCCTTTCTCACGGGTTGTCTTTTTCCATTGTTTTGTATACTTAAAGGGTAAAATTGGAAAGTGAAAATATATATGTTGATTTGAAAGTATTTAATAGGGTTTTCTAAAAAAAATTGTTTTTTTCAAAAGGGACAATCAATTAGGAATGGAGAGAGTATCATATTTTTTACAATCACAATCAGGCTATCTATACATTTTGCTTGGTGTAATGTTTTCAATGAACAATTACATGACAAAAGAAAAAAAAAACAAATGGTTACATGTGAATTCAAGCTTTTCAAACAGTTACACAACAGGTAGACAACATAAAAACATCGAAATTTCTTGATACAAAGACTTTAGAAAAACACTGGCTGGATTTGTCTCCACCGTTTGTGGGATATTAACGAAAGAAGATTAAGGAAAAAAAGAAAAAACTTGGCCGGATTCTTCTTCGCGGTTTATGGGTAAGAGAAGAATAAGGAACTAAGTAAGCCTGATTTTTCTCCACCATTTGGGGGATATTAACGAGAGAAGATTAAGGCTCTATTTGGTTTGCGGATTTTATTAAGGAAAAAAAATAAAATATAAGGAATTCTACTTTTCTTTATTTGGTTGCAATGGAAAATTGGAAAAAAAAAACGAATTAGAATAATTTTGGCTTTATATAATTATATCTTTTCCTTTCGTTTTCTTTCCTTCTCATTTTTTTTCCCTTCCTTTTTTTTTCCTTGATAGAATCCATGAACCAAATAGAGGGTAAAGAAAAAACCTTGGTTGGATTTTTCTCCCCCGTTTATGAAACATTAAAGAGAACACAGTTACAATGTTACTTGAGAGCACGTAGGGGGCATTTTTGGCATACCATGTTTTAGAGGACTTAAGCTAGTATAACATTATTTTTATTTATTTATTTATTTTTTGTTTGGGGAACTTAAGCCTACACCGTGCTCCTATCTATATATATATATATCTATATATATATATATATATATATATATATATATATATGTGGAGCCACCTATGATATTTTATCCCTTCATACACCGCACTCGTTCGTGTGTATATATATATATATATATACTTTTTGCGTTTAGTTCCAATGATTGATTTTAAGTAGCATTTCAATTTTGACATTCTTTTAGAAATCATACTCCATATTTAATCTTCTTTATTTATTTATTTATTTTGGCAACGTGCACGAAATAGGCATGTGCTTCTCGATCGAATGGTAAACCATTCTTTTATAATTAGTCACTGCTCCATTTATGATCAGTTGGTGGATTTGATAATTTCGATAGAAGTGGTGACGATCGGAGGGTTAATTTGCTCCAACGATAGGTTGTAAAGCGTTTAGCCATCCGATCTTGAAATCGAATGGTTGATTTGATGCCTTTGGGAGGTTTCACAGCTTCACCTTTTATCTAGGGGTTCAATTGGATGATGATCTGTGGTGATTTTCAGAGTCCGTATATCCTTTTAGTGGGATGGACCTTTTTTTCTTCTTTTAATTTAATTTAATATTGGCATAAGTTGATAAGTATATGCCAAGAATGAGGCCATTTTATTTATTTATTTATTTTTATCAGCGAAAATAAAATTTTATGAATAGAGAGATCAGTTAAATATTAACACCCAGAGAACAAAAAGCAAAGCAAGCAGCCACCCAGAGAGCAAAAATACATTGCTCACCTTGAACTCCGGCTTCCGGGTTCTCTTCATTCCATCGCTCACCTCTTTTGCATGCACATTTTATAGTAGTTACTGAAAGTGAAAGTAGTCATTAGCAAAAGCAAATCAAAATTACAACAATTGATTGAAATTACTGGGCTAATCTAGTGATTAGAGAAAATGGGGCAAAAGGAAGGATTAGGATAGCTTAGGGGTTCAAACCCTCCAAATGTACCCAAAGAAAAAAAAAATATATATATATATATATATATATATATATAAATGTATGTATATCAATTAATTGATTAAAAGATCAGCACTGGCTCCATATGGATTTGGGTTTCGCACATGTAGCTCTTGTAGTCCCTTTGTTTTTTTTTTTTTTTTGGTTTGACAGTTAGGGTATTCGGATTAGTTTGTGTGCACCTTGACTAAATTCTTCCACGGACAATCTTAAAAATGCACTTCCCCACATTGGCTTGGTGGATTTAAAAATTAGTTCCTAAAGTACTCTCCAAAGAAATCAAACTCGGATTGATAGAATAGAAAAACTCTCTTCCTACCGATTAGACTAACCCCCTTGAGTTTACTATGAAAATTAATACATTTTAAGAAGCACCTTAAGCTGTTTTTTCCTGTATCTAGGTGGCGATATCGCCGCATCAATTTTCTTTCCTGCCACAGTAGGCCTTTCTATTTTTTGTGTATGGACCATTTTGCCCTTTGAAGTAAAAAGGGGTCAAAAGTTGATGTACTAAATATCCATAATACCCTTACCCCCTATACTTACCGTTTTCCCACCACTCACGCACCCTTTTTGTTGGCTCTGAGATACTGGCCACATTCGAGTGTCCGACACCCCATAACCCATACGCCGTCGCAGGTAGCCCCATACGCCGCCGTCGTCATCGCCGTCGCTACAACCCTCATTAACCTAATCTAAAATTCTAAACTTTGTTCTTTGTCAACAAACCCCGTAGCCCACATGTGATTATGGGTCCTCTGCTAAGAACTACATTGAATTCCTTTCATTGGGCTTCAATCTCCATAGCAGCCACATTTTCATCACCAGATGGCATCACTGCAATCAAGAGTTGAACCCTTTTCCATAAATCACCACCGTTAACCATCACAAGCTCCATGTGGTGTGCCCCTATTAGATCTAAAGTATAAAGGTCCGAGCTGTGATTTAGTGCTATTGACTTGAGATCCATTGTCTGAGTCAACTCCAATGAAAACCATTGGATTTGGCGTCAATGATGATGGTTGAAGGTTAATTTTGGCCTCGTCTTTTTGTATTTTGTTGTGAGAGAAGGATAAATCACTTAATACCATGATTGGTTGTCGGCGTCGTGAACATCACTGGAAAATGTTATCGGTGTAAGCGACAGAGAAAAAGACGTACTGTTTTGAAACTTTCGGTTGCGAGAGAGGAACAGGAGAGAGAATTAAATAGGGAGACGGGATAGACACTTGTGTCAGATGGGAGACAGCTTGTGAACAGCCATCTTCCTTCCAAGTTTGACCCTTCTTATTTTATTAAGGATAAAATGGTCCATACAGAAAAAATAGGACTATGTGCTGTGGAAGGAAAGAAAATTGGTGTGGCATTATCGCCGCCCTATATCTACATCTATACATATACACCGGATGATGATCAGGTAAGTACGTACTGACATAACTTAGATCAATACTCGTATTGAGAGTTGTACTTTATGCATTACTGGGTTATGAGGTATATACATTAGACCAATACAACAAATATAACTCCCAATACATGGTGTTGATATAACTTATATCAATACGTGCTCATGGGAACATAACCATATATATTATAAATGTGGAGCTATAATACAAAGAGAAAAGCTATTATGAGGGGCACTTCTTAATTGTATTGATGAATTTTCCTTCAATTTTATGATTTAATTGTATAAATTTCAAAAAAGACTTATATCATTAGATAGAGGACTTTTCAAAGATCCCATATACAAAAATTCATAGCAAAATGCCTTGTGGGTTGATCACATAAGCAGGTCAAAGTTTGATGCTCTATTTGATATACTAAAATTATTCATCAACTTTGACTAGTGCATGCAATAAAATGGCAAATCATTTTTTGATGAATTTTTATATCTGAGTCCATCGGAGAGTTGTCCATCTAATAGTATAGTCTTTATTGAAATTTGTACATGAACTATTGCATGAAATTGAAGGAGAATTCATCAATTCACCAATAAGAGACTCCTCATGGTAGTCTTACCCTACTAAAAAAATATTTTCTCTATTGAAAGTGAACTTTTTCTTTTTCCTGGACAATTGATAAAACCTATTGCTACCCCTAATATCAACAATTGGCCATCAATGTTTTCCATACGTTCAAACCTGAGATCCCTCATTTAATAAATGAGTTAGATGTTTTTAGGCTATGCCATTAGCTACTAAAAGTGAGTTCTAAATACCTTACAAATTTTCTACAAATCACATGTATGATGTGAGATCACAATATCAATAGAATCACAAGTAATTAATGGCAAATATATATATATATATATATATATATATATATACTCTTGGTTAGGTCAGCACAGTTGATATAAATTATATTAGCACCATGGATTATGAGTTGTGTACCATGTGCGTTAGCCTAATATACCTCATAACCCACCAATGCACAAGGTACAATCCCCAATATATGTGGGCGTACTAGTATAAGTTATATCAACACGTTCTCACCTAACTATCATCTTATATATATATATATATATATATATATATATATATAGAGGATTAGGATCAAGAACTTCATTTTTGCACTTCAATCATTTTTGCATCTAATTTGATTGCTCAAATAGAAAGTAGAGTTTGTTTATGTTAGCTTTTTAAAAAATGTTGGATCTTGTGAATCCAATGGTTTAAGGATGAGGTATAATAATGAAGTACAAAAATAGTCCCTTGACATACATATATATATAGGATGATGATCAGGTAAGCACATGCTGATATAATTTATATCAACACCCACATTGGGTGGTGTACCTTGTCCATTAGTGGGACATGAAGTACATTAGACCAATGCAAGGGGTACAACCCCTAATGCATGGTGCTAATATAACTTATATCAACATGTGCTGATAGGAACACCACTATATATATATATATCTATATCTATATATATATATATATATATAGGATGATGATCAGGTAAGCACATGTTGATATAACTTATATCAACACCCGCATTGAGAATTGTTCTTTGTGCATTAGTGGGATATGAGGTACATTGCACCAATGCAAGGAGTACAACCTCCAATACATGGTACTGATATAACTTATATGTACGGATTCTTATCAGCCACCAAGATGAGACATGCTTTTTTATCTTCTTCTTTTTTTCCTTCGTAATTTTTTGTTCTTGTAATAATATTTAAAGTAGTAAGTATATTATAGGGAGTTAGCTAGCTAAGATGTCAACATAGTTGTGATTAGACCTGGCAATTCCAACCCAAACCCATGAACCCGCCCAAAGCCACCCGCGATAAATGGGTTAAATGGGTTTGGGTTTATAAAATTTTAAAATGGGTTGTTAATGGGTTACCCAAAACGAACCTGGCTATAAATGGGCTGGTTATGGGTTTCACGACCGAACCCGTTAGGTTTTAAACTAAAAAAAAATTATGCTAGAGTTGGATTTGGGGATTTCGCGAAGAGATCAAAACTTTTCCTCCCTCAAACACAAACTTATCTTCTCCGATGGGGCTACGACCCTTTCCTCCCTCAAACACGAACTCACTGATTATTGCCCGACTCACCAAATCGACTCACTCGCCATCTCCGAAATCTTCCAGATCTCCACCGACCACGCCCGCCTCGTCCTCGACACCCTCGCCTCCGTCCTCCACTCCGATTCCGACCCGCTCGTCAAGGCCCGACCTGGTGAGATCGATTCGGTGGGTGCGGATGTGCATGATCTGACACTATTTTTGTATATTCAGTCATATAAGCGGTTGCTTTCGAGGTCGCATAAGGACTCAGCTTCCGTCGCCGATGTTTGGCCTTCGACGTCGGCTTTTGATGGGTATTTGTCGACTTTCGATGGGTGCAGACGAAGAGGGGTTTGAGTCCATTGATGGCGATGGGTTCCGACGAGCATGGAAAGCTCCGATTGCTATCTATTGCACTGACATTGCTCTCTCTCTCTCTCTCTCTCTCTGTGAATGATTTGGTAAGTTTGAAGATTTAAACCCAATGGGTCTGGTCGTGAAACCCATAACCAACCCATTTATAATTGGGTTGGTTTTGGGTAACCCATTAACAACCCACTTAAAAATTTTATGAATCCAAACCCATTTATCGCGGCTGGGTTTGAGTGGGTTTATGGGTTTGGGTTGAGATTGCCGGGTCTAGTTTAAGAGATGGAATGGAATCCTCATTTCCTTGACAAAAAAAGGTGGAGTGTTTGGTTAATAAAGATGAATGGCTTAGTGGAGAGAATTTTTAGGATGAAAAAAAAAAAAAACCTAGGGCACAAAACAAGTCGGGTTAGAAAAACAGGTTAGGTTTAGATATGGGTTAGGTCATAATTGGGTCGATTGTCCATTTATTTCACTGTCTGTGTACATGTTTTGTAACTTGTAAACTGATGGAATGGCTTAGTGGAGAGAATTTTTAGGATATTGGAAAAAAAAAAAAAAACTAGTGCACAAAACGGGTCGGGTCAACAAATGGGTTGGGTTTAGATATGGGTTGAGTCATGATTGGGTCAGTTGTCCATTTATTTCACTATCAGTGTACATGTTTTGTAACTTATAAGATGATGGAATGGCTCAGTGAAAAGAATTTTTAGCATATTGAAAAAAAAAAAAAAACAAAAAACAAAACAAAAAAACAAACAAACAAACAAGGGCACAAAACGGGTTGGGTCAAGAAATGGGTCGGGTTTAGATCTTGGTTGGGTCATAATTGGGTCGGTTGCGGGTTGGTTTTGGGTATGTACAATAATTGGGCTGGGCATAACCCAACCCATTAATAACATAAATTACGTGACCCATTAATGACCCAACCCAAACCCAACCCAACCCATTTATTCCCAACCCAAACCCACCCCACCCGCCTAGATTGCCAGGCCTAGTTGTGATGATGGATAATTCTTACTTCTACTATTTCATTAAAAGATATATATAAAGGATTAGAATTATCACATTTTGAAGGGAAAAAAAAATTCCTGAGTATTTTTGAATGACAATTTTGATTTTTTTAAAAACTAGGTAATACTACCTTGCCCCACACTTTACCCTACCCTGTGTATTTACAAGGGTTTCAATTTTTAGGGTTTAATCATATCAGTGGGTCCCATAACTTTACTCTTTCAAATGCATATAGTAGGGGAAAGTGTAGGGCAAAGTGGGGCAAAGTAGCATTATCCAAAAAAAAAGATTTTTTTTTTTTTTGGATTTTGAATTTCATTATGAAGGAAATAAAAATAAAATATTAATGTATTTATATTTTCTATATATATGAACAAAAAGTTGCACGTGTAATGTTGTGTATATATATATATATATTATACACACAAAAGTTGTCAACTACGTACCTTTTATAGAATTTTGATAACTTTAATAAACAAATAAAAATGATTATTGTTTTATTTACATTTGAGGAGAATTAATCCTATACTTTAAAAAAATAAAAATAAAAAATCTTACAACACAACATATATGGTGTTCTATGGATCCTATGGTGGTAATGTTTGTAGGATATGATATGTAATTTCGAAGTAAAAAGATTGACTTTACTCACCTACTCGGATCATGTTCCATAGCAGTTGAATGAAGTCAATGCAACCATGGTAGTTCACAGGACATTTGCTAGTATTCAGACAATCGGGTATCTTTTTGTCTTCGGAAGTCTTTAGCGAAGTTTCTTCCCTGAGCTCATCAACAAATATACCTTCCAATAACAATTAGAGAAATGATTATATTGATCTCTTTTCAATGATTTACAACTATGACATAAGAGAAAAATTTTCAAGTCCAAATAAGGCCATTAAAAGGGTAAAATATAAATTTTTGCATTTTTAGACATCTACGAGTCCGGATTTTAATGTGATCGAAATTGAAACAGCCATGACTTTTTACTCAGTTATCAAAACTAGAAAAAATAGGTGGCATCACAATGTGTATTTTGATCACTTTTCAATGATTACAACTATGCCATAAAAGTAATATTTACACGTCCAAATAAGGCCATTAGAAGAGTTAAATAGTAAATTTTGACGTTTTTAGACATCCGTGAGTCCCCATTTTGATGTGAACTTGAAATGGCCAAAGCATTTTACTCGGTTATGGAAGCTGGACAAAGTAGGTGGCATCACAATGCCTACTTTGATCACTATTCAATTATTTACAACTATGCCATAAAAGCATATTAAAATTTCAAGTCCAAATAAGGCCATTAGAATTAAGGGTTAAAAAGGAATGTCCCTACAAGTAAATAAGAGTAAATTAGGATTATTCAAAAAAAAAAAAAAAGAAAAAAGATAGAGTTATTACTAATTAGAATACCTAGATTTGGGTTAAGGGGTTAAAAAACTCTTTTGATAGGATTATTACTAAAACCACTCTTCTAAATGGGATTATTGTCAATTTTCCTCTAAATTATTTATGATTACGAAAGTCAATTTCTTCTCTTCTTTTTTTTATTTTTTGGGTACAATGGGGAGGGATTCAATTATTCGAACTTTAAACATATTTTACTCTTACCCTTTACCTCACCCTCCCTTACCACCAGACTAGCTCTAGTAGCTTAATTAGGAAAGTCAATTTCACATAAAAGTAAGAGGTGCCATTTTTTAATTATAATCTTCAAAAAATTGCTCATGCATTCTACATTTATTACTATATATTTCAGTATTATTGGTTTGTTATTATTTATACCCACTTTGCCTAGTTGAAGGCAGACTTTGATTTAACAACCCTTTTTTCCTCTCTTTTTATCCTTATTTCTCCTTGTGGATTCAAAGAATCTCTCAAGGGGTTTATATATCTCAGAGTGAAGATGTGACATTCATTGCCCTGTTCTTTTTTCTTTTTTCCTTTTTTTTTGGTTTGAACATTCAGTCCCCTATTCCACCATGTCACAAAAAAGGAGAACAATGGTTGCTACGATATGCATGGGAGTCGAAAGGAGAGCCTGTTTGAATTGTTTATATTGATAGTATCTTTTTTGGATAATTATTTATATCAATAGTATCAATGCACCGATTATAAAACGCAACTCTCACTTACCCAGGAAAAAAAAAAAATAAAATAATAACGGGAAACCATCTCACGGCAGAGCTCTTTGAATCTCATCTATAAAATGTAAACGCCCGGAGAGACTAGCACAATAACCTATTACCATGGCCCCGGCCCACTAAACCCAACTCTTTCTTATAATGGTGGGGCGCATTTTAGGTTTAATTTAATTCTTGTTGGTGCTAAATAAAAAGGAGAAATGTAAGTTTTGATACTCGATTAATATCGTGACATTGATTGATATTAAGGGGAAAGGTCAACTCCATTACCTCATATACCATGCATGCATGCATCAAGAAAATTCAGACATAGTGCATTAGGGCATGTCATTTTTCTATTTTTAGCCAACCTATAACCATTATGGCGAAATTTTTTTAATGTATAGTAAGCAGTTAGTTTTGAATATGAGAGAGCTACTTACAATGATAAATGATCTTGTCGAACGAGGAGGGGTGACTGCCACTTCTAAAGGCAGAAGGCTTAGTAGCCAGGAGATGGAGAGGGGTGAATCCTTGCTCGTTGACATAATTGACAAGAAATTTATAGAGTCTAATTATTTGATAAGCCAAATCTGTGAAATACAACAATGAAAAGACATGTTTCAACTTTCAATATAAAAATATAGGCTAATAGCCCTTAAACCTAATGACATGTCTGTTTGCCCCAATAGGGACATTCGATGTGTCATTGGGCCCCAAGTAATTCAATACATAGGGAAAGTAATTTGTTTAAAAAAATGTAATCCAATACACATTACTACAGAAAAGAAGAGAAAATGGGGAATTACAGATAGATCTAGTTATGAGCAAATAATTACACGTTCAATATAACGGACTACTAACTTCTCAGTAAATGACTACTAACGTAACTATGAATGACTAAAATCTGTAATTATTTTCCCCTAGCCGGATCTATCTGAGCGAAAGTGTTTGGAAAAAAAAAAAGGAGAAAAAGGAATAGCAGTTTCCTAATAGAAATGAGGACTAACTATACATGATGGCATGAATATGCTCACCAAAATAGTCTCCCGCGATGGCACAGTGAAGAATGGTATCACCATTGTTCACCGTCCTGCTGTAGGACTCTCCTTCCCCGGCACTACATTTACCATGGAGGCAAAGAAAAGCGTCTTTCTTACCATGGAGGCGGCCAAGAAGAAAGGCGTTTCCCCGTCCTGGTTTCGAGCACCCACCAGTTTCGGGTCCACATTAGCGATGCACTCGCACATCCTAACACTCCCTATCGATGCTGCAACATGAAGTGGGGTATTCCAGTGCTCGTTTCCAATTTTCAGAGCTTCCTTACTGCCGCTGAAGCCTGCTAGTTGTTCGTCGATATCTTCTTGGTAATCGGCGACAGCTATATATAGTATCGTGTCCCCTGATCTGGTGATTTTAGACGCATGAACCTTTGAATCGAGACTGCATATGTTCAAGACTTCACCCCAGTTGCGTTTCATGGCCGCTTTGAACAATTTTTTATCCGGTGCTTTTCATGGGCGTAGTAGCTATTGTCTCCGAAGAAGAAGCCATTTCTGCTCCTAGGATGGAAGAATATTGGAAGGTTATTGTGAGACAGGTAGATAGAAAGAGAATTGCTGAGAATGTCTTCCAATTTATTTTGGAAACTGAGTGCTATACTATTGCCTTGGACACAGACGATAGGTGCGGGAATCGGAATTGTCTCTTTATTATTAATAATGAATAAATAAATAAAAATAAGAGATACAAAAGAAGGGAAGAAAAATAAAAAGAAAAATAAAATAAACTAAAGGTTATAGTAAAAACAATAAAAAATAAAAAAAGAGACGCTTATTCCATGCGTGAAACTTACACATTATCGAAAATTCTCCTACCCTTAATCATCCATTTTTTTAAATCACTAGGGTTAGGCTAGTAATGAGAGATCGATGAGAGGTTAAAAAATAGGATTAGGATAGGTAAAGGCTGGATTTGAACCCTTCCATTTGCATTAAACAAAAACCACCAACTTTTCACCATTTATCCACTGTGTCAAAAGTGCATACATGAAAGATGAAAATTTGGATTTAATAGGGAAAAAGGAAAAACTTTCACATAAGGTGGATAGTGAAAGTGGGTGATTTATGGTGGGCAACATAGTATTGAACAATACTTTGCTTCCACCCCGGTGTGGAGGAGCTCCTCCTCCCCTCCATTCATTTTCTGTCACATGTCATAAATATTTTAGAAAAATATGAATTTAAAAACACGAATAAACATATATGCAGATACGAAATGTACACACATCCATGTTAATAGTAATAAAATTATAAACATGTAACACGCAATTATGAACTTGTGAAAATGTGCTCACAATTATGTAAACATAGAAATACATAAACACAATTAGTTTTCCTTACTTATTTGCACAAGTGGCAAAATATAAGTAGGAGGTGAGGAGGATTGGAACTTCTCCACCACGTGGTGGAGGCAATTATTTTCCCATAGCATTACTCTAAAAAGGAAGAAGAGGAGGGGAATTTTAGATTGGTCGGCTACGGGAAAATAATTACAGTTCAATACAAATTAATTTCTACTAACTTCCTAATAAATGACTACTAACTTAATTAAATAATTATGAGTATTAATTGGAATTATTTTCTTGTAACCTAACCAATTTGTAATCCCAAAAAAAAAAAGAAAAAGAAAAAGATAATTACTTGGCTAGTGATAAAAGTTTAGAAGTCGATGACATGATATTCTAGTGGCATTCCCCTCACTAATTGAGTGAACATTCTTACATTCAAGGTTATGGAAAAGCATTGATTGTGTGTATTCATATTTGAGGGTTTAAGGGTAGGGATAAATTCTATCAATTGTTAATAAAAATAAAAATAAAGTGATTAGGGTGTTGAAAGCTATTTATCAAAAGGAAAAATGATATTTGTCTCAATTTTTTTTTTTTTTTTTTTCAAATTCACCATCCCAAGTGATATGCCATTATAGCAATCACAAATTTCAATTTTGAAATTTGAGTTTAAATATTAAGATCAAATACCAAAATGTCACCTCATTTGGAATCTTGAATTGGGTATAAATAAATAAATAAAAACTTTGGAATATATAGCATTACTATTATAAATATAAAAAAATAAAGAAAGAAAGAAAGAGAGAAAGCAGAAGGTTTGATGGTCAAAGGTTTGAATTTCAAGGACAATAATGTGATGGGGGAGGTTATTACCAACAGAAAAATTCATTTGTACCCCATCTAGTTTGTACGTACATTTTAGCTTTTATGAAAAATATAAAGAGTTTTCATGACAATTAACCGCATTGTTCATTATAAAACATCGTTATGAACAATTTAATTTGTAGAAGATAGTTTTTCCAAAATCTATTGTTTAAGTGGATTTTTTGACAATTTTTCATTAAAAATTATGTAAAAATGAAACATAGATTGTAAATGGCCAAAAAGTCCACATAAATAACACATTTTGAAAAAATTTATTTTACGGGTTGTTCATAATGATGTATTCTAAAAGACAGCGCGGTAAGTTTTCATAAAAAATTAAATTATATTTTTCTTAAAATTTTATAAACTATCAACTAAATGGTGGGTCAAAAGAATTTTTGTGGTGGCAATAGAACCTCCTATAATGTGATTTATACTTGTTCATTAATGATCTTATTCATGCATTGGAGCAATTAACTCTTCATTAGATTGAAGTTAGATTTTAACTCAATCAACTTAAAAGAGCGTACTATAGTTCACTTTATTGGACCGGTTACCCTAACTCTATATTATAGATGTGGTTATGAAAGAATTAAGGTATAAGCAAGGGCATGTAATCATTGCTTGTAGTATTTATTATTAATTTTTTCCCATTTAAAGTAGGATAAATTGTTATTCTATTTCGGAAAAGAAAAAGATCAACTAGTCGCGCGGAAGACTAGGAGGACGATTCTAACTTCACACCACTTACGAATCAATTTTTAGCTTCAAATCCAAGTCTTCTTTTTCGTTTTTCCATTTTCTTTTCTTTTAAACCATGTAACAATCACGTGTACTTCATGACATTCTATACAGGCAATTTTCTTTACCAAATCTCATTCGTAGTTTGGCTACCAATTAAAAATATCGTCAGAGAATAAGGGTCTGGTCATTCAATTCGAAATTAAATAATTTAAGAGATTTATATAATATTAAAAGCATAATCTATCATTTTGAATTAATAAATTCAAAAAAATATATATATATATCTTAATTATCATTACAAATAGGAGTGGCAATTCAAAAATAGTGGCATTTTATGAATTTCTTAAAATTAATTCTATAACATCAATTATAGTGATAACTCTAACATTTTAAAATATTTTAATTCAAGGTAAAGGAGTTAGGCCTTTAATCTTGCGTAAATTTTTTTGAGTTGTTTAATTTCAAATTGGACAACCAAACTAGACCTGTAACTGTTCGTAATGGACTGATGGGGTGATCGTCGATCACCAAAGTCGCCCCTGAGCATAGCTAGGCAAATCCAAAAGGAAAGCAGAAGGTCGGAATGATACGACGAAGACAGATAAACTCATCTGCAACAGGACATGACAGAGATAGCAATGCGCAAGCGCACCTGCCCACCACGGAAGAGAAAGAGCAGCAAAACTCCAACGACACCCATAGCTGAAGAATGAAAAACAGAGCAGCTCCAAAACTACCATGCTATGACATCTCTGCCCAAGCCACTTGAAAAACCCAGCACGATGAAACAAAGTAAAAAAATAAGGGCCTGTTTGGGTGTATGATTCGAAATTCAACAATTCGAAAAATGTTACATAGTATTAAAGACATAAATTCATCACCTTGAGTTAACAAATTTAAGAAAATGATGATTATCATCACAAATGAGAGAGCAAGTCCACAATAGTGACATTTCATGAATTTTTAAGAACTGATCATAATATAGCATCAACTATAATACAACCTCCAAATCCCATGCTTACGTAGCTTTAAAAAATAAAAAAATAAAAAAAGCCAACTACACATCATAATAACTTCACTATGTGCTCTTGTGGGATTGGCCCATTTTCTAAATCCGGTTTACCTCCAATTTCAATGGTGATGACACTGCCCAACTCGTCAGGCCCAATGTCAGATTAACGTGAAGGAATATCATTATCCACACCTTGCACTGGTACCTTACCCATATGTATCCTCTATCAGCATCTCCTCTCTAACATTAACTTCAAATCTCATTTTCTTCTTATATCCTTATCCCGTGAAAAAACTTCCCCCCATATTTCACTTATCTTTACAAAATTCTTCAAATTCCACGCCTGAAGTGGCATACCCACAATATTCACCCATACCAACCTTGAGCATTTGGCCACCGTTGGATCCATTTCTCTTATCTCACAAAACAAATTTGATAGTATACTATTGTCATTTTCTAACCAATATTTTTTATCCAATCCCTGCCTCGCATGTACATGAGAAACATCTTTCTTCCACCCTATGGGCACACTCTAATACTGAAAATTCCTTCACTAAGCAACGCCTCTCTTCCTTTTTTTTCCTTTTTATTTTTTTGTTTGTAGATAATTTAAAATTTTTATTAAAAGAAAGAAAAAAACCAAAGAAAAAAAAAACTAATAAAGGATAAAGGATAAGTCTGGACTTAATAACTTATAGAATGCCACATTCTAACTCACAGGGTGGATATATATCCAAAACCTCTAACGGTCAGGCACAAAATCTTCATACTATGAGGTTTTTGAAGAATTCATGCCTCAAAAATGATAAGGCATATTGGATGTGTTTTGCTTGGCCTATTATCGAAGTTTTTTTTGTTGTGACTTTGATTCAAAAAAAAAAAAAAAAAAAGGAATAAATTAAGGAGTCTTTAGTGGTCCTTTTGTCTTCCACCTCCTTAATGACTAAATTGATTTTCTCAAGAACGAAAAAAGGAAAGTTACCTTAAAAGGCTGGTTTTGAACATTATCACTAGACTTCCCATTTAAAGCTGTAGTAAGATTAGAATTTCGAATTAGAGTAGGACTGTTGATATTATTAACAACCTTGTTTGCAACATCCATTAAAATATGGTTATTAGCACTCTCAATGATGCAAGTAGTAGCCTGATGAGGACAATAAGTTGCCCTTGATCCTGAGCTAAAACTCCTACGTACCCCAATCTCGCCATTTTGTCCATCTCTCTTAGATGATTCATCTTCCTTCTGTGGTTGAAAAAGATTACCATCCATACCATGAGTGGCATCAATTGCATCAAGTTGAATAGGATCAGTAACAATGCCCTGCTTTGTTGCCAAAAACCCATCATTATATTCTCTGCATCAATAGCTGGGACCTAAAAGCCCACCTTGGAGTTAATCACAGGAGTAACATTTGCTTCCTTATCACAAATGGAAATATCATTCTCTGTAGATTTGACAGTAACACTATTATTATATAATTTATCCTCAATTCTACCTGATCTAGAAGAAATTTCCTCAAAAACTTCCTCCTCCCCCATGTCCCCCCACTTCCTATAAGGTTCAGAAATTGGAGTGTTACTAATATGAGAAACACTAGCAAGTGGGCTAACCCCTTTACTACCAAGATCAGAATTATCCTCTACCAAGTTTATATGCACATCTGATCGATCATCATGAGGACCAACATTGGTAGTCAGATTAAGCTTCCCACTTTCCCAGTGTCATTATTTACCAATCCAGGATCCATAACTAGCAGTCTCAAATTAATATGGTGTATGATGTTGCGAAAATGACCCAACTTTCCCTTTTGTAAGTCAAAAAATAAGCATACAGAAAGGATAAATGAAAGCAATCAATTGGCCATAAACTCTTTTTGTTGAAACGTTTTTTTGATTAACTATTAGGGGTATCCCAGGTCTTACTCCCGCTGAGGTTTTGGCCTAGACTATTCCCCTAACGGCCTGCATGAGATGTCCTATACCCACACAAGCAGCAATCTATGCGAGGAGTTGAAACGATGACCTCTAAAGAGCACACCCAGGGCTTGACCACTTAACCAACCCCACAAGGGCTCTTTTTGTTGAAACGATGACCTCTGGGGAGTTGAAACGATGACCTCTGGGGAGCACACCCAGCGATCTCTTTTTGTTGAAACTTGAATGTACTTCAATGTGAAAAGAAAAACTTAGGCTTGGGCCTTTAGTAGGAGCCCGACCCAAGCCAAGCTCGAATACCCTTGGGCTAAACCATGCGTAGCCTGGTCCAAGCCTGTCCCAAGCCTGGCACTATGGCAATATATTGGAATTATGACTTCACTGAGAAAGCACTTTTGGTGACCTAGTTCACAGATTAATACCAATAAAAGGGTATTTACTATCAATTTACTACGAATTTATCGTCAACTTGATACAAAGTGACTACCAGTTTCCTCTATTTTGGTATTACGTTGGACATTGATCACCAAAAGGTAATTTTCTTAAGCCCATGCCTAGGCCCAAGCTCAAAGCCCAAAAAAGCCCGAGCTTGTGGGCTGGGCCTAGGTTTCACATTTTTTGTAAGATGGCAGCTATTGCAACCCCTCAACTTTATTTGTAAACCCCATTTCTTTCCACTTTTCAGGGTTTTATGAAAAATATAAAAAGCTTTTATGAAAACCGGCCACATTGTCTACTAGAAAACATCATTTTGAACAACTTTGTAAAATAAATTTTTTCAAAAATCTGTCATTTAAGAGGACTTTTTGTCCATTTACAGTCTCTATTCATTTTTACATAAATGAAAATTATAAATGGCCAAAAAGTCCACTTAAACAACATATTTTCTAAAAAAATTATTCTACAAAGTTGTACAAAATATTATTTTCTAGTAGATTTCACGGCCAATTTTCATAAAAACCTTTTATATTTTCTATAAAATCTTAAAAAGTGAAAAGAAGTAAGGTTTACAAATGAAGTTGAGAGGTTGCAATAGCCACCCTCTTTTTTTTATCACATGTCCCAGCCCGTTCGATGAATAATACAAGCCCGAATGGCCTAGCTCAATGCCCAACCCAGCCCAGCTTGAAAAAAAAAAGGAATGGCTATTGCAACCCCCCCATTCTTATCACCCCTACCCCCATCCTTTAAGTTTTTAAGGTTTTATGCAAAATATAAAAGGTTTTTATGAAAACCGGCCATGATATCTACTAGAAAACATCATTTTGAACAACTTTGTAGAAGAAAGTTTTTCCTAAATCTATCGTTTAAATATACTTTATAGCCATTTATAGACTTTATTTCATTTTTTGCCAAAAAGTCTACCGAAAGGATAGATTTTGGAAAAGCTTTCTTCTGCAAAGTTGTTCAAAATGATGTTTTTAGTTGACCATGCGACTGGTTTTTGCAAAAACCTTTTATATTTTTCATGAAATCTTAAAAACCAAAAAGAAAGGGGTGGGGTTATAAGAATGAGGGGTTGCAATAGCCGTTCCCAAAAGGAAAAAGTCGAAACCCACTAAAGCTCGGCCCAGTGACAAGACCTAACTGGGACTGATGACTTATATCTCTTCAAATATATTTTGGCCATTGTTTTCTTGTCAGTCATTTTCAATTGTACTCTCTAAAATGTGTTACAGATGTTGGCCTATAATGGCCCTATGTACCAATATATCAACCATCACATTTTAATTCTTAATTCAAGTGTACCTAATATTAATTTAATCGGGGATAAAGGATTCCATGGAGCAGATAGTTGATAGGAGTCTGATTTAACATTAAATATTGAGATTATGATTGCTATTTTTTATTTAACATTAATTCATGTGTACCTAATATTTTGATTTTTTTTTACTTAATTTTTTAAAAACAATCACCACGAGGGGGGAAAAAAATGAAGACTTGGTGTTGGGGGGGGGGGGGTTTCAGAACTTGGTGGAATGGATGGCGAGGATTCATTTGATCTAGGGATAATTCAAGGGTCCATATTAGTCCTCTCAAAGTAATAATTATCTCAAAATATTCAAAAGTCGATAAAAATTGAAAAAAGTTCAGAAAATAGACTCAAAACGAAAAAAGATAAGCGGAAGTTAAAGTGACCAATTGGCCACCTTCACTGGTGGGGTGCACACCCCTTGGGTGATCGACTAGCTAGTGCATGGTGGTCGACCAGCCATTAGTAGCTTGGTTTTCGTATTTTGTTGCACTTCGGGTGCAACTACTTCATCTCTATTTGTAAAAAGACCTATCTTCATTTAAAGTCCAAATTCATCCATTCCTTTTTTTAGAATGTTCTTAATTCAAAATTCCTCATGTCAACATCTAAAAAATAATAATTAAATGCTTCGATTTGAGTCAATTAGTCGTATAAATTAAGAGAATATGGTTCATCAAGGTCAAAAATGCAAAATTAAATGAGGGTAAATATAGGGTTTGCTTCCCAATTCAGCTATTTTTACAACAAAAACTTTTCAGAAATTGTTTTAAATATTTCAAAAATGTTAATCAGGACTTAGTGAACATATATAAGACAATTAGCTTAAAAATTGGACTTGAATTGAAAGCTAATTTAGGAAAAACCAAAGAAAAATGATTATTAACTAGGCCCACTAGGAATCATCCTTGACCAAATTAGTCTCAAGGCCTACCAAACTTCAAATTAAGCCTTCAGATAGCATCCTTAGGGTCAAATGAACACAATGGAACCAATTTGATGGGAGTTGGAGGTTAAATGAAAATTTGGGTACTCATCATGGATTCCTTGTGATGTTTTAAGTTTAACATAGAAGACATAATGCGAAAATACACATGCGTAACAGGCTGATATGGGGAAATGCGCCTTTAAGATCGTCTTGGGAGGGATTTAGTCGAGGTGCACGCAAACTGGCTCGGATACCCTAACCGTCAAACCAAAAAAAAAAAAAAAAAGAAAGAAAAAAAAAAAGAAGCATATGCGCAACATAAAACACCTAGGTATATATATCTGTACAATTGTTCGTTGGGTCTCAGGAGGTCAAGTTCATTATGGAGAGAGCTTTGGTGTTGTGGCTGCCGAGAGGAGGAAAGGTGCGTCAACGGTGAGTGGATGGAGTGCGACGGTCGTCCCCAAATCTCTGTTCCATGTGCTAAAGTCACGGAACACCTAACGATAGAAGTTTGACCCCTTAAATGACGTAGTAATGAGAATGGGTACTGAAGGTTTCCTAAACGATGCCCTTTAGCATAAGGGTAGTGACGTCATTTCACTATCACCGTTAACGGTGTTATTGATTTTGAGTCAACAAAAAGTATGGGTACTGAATTGACACGTTTTAAACTTGGGGGTAGAAAAATGAAACGCACCCCAAACTTGGGAGTAGTTTTCTATAATTTACCATTTTTTTCAAAGATATTTTAAATATTCACCTAGAAAAAAACCAAAAACAAAAATTCACCCAGTTTTAAGTGTGAAGGGTAGATCTCCAGACAAGCCTAGCAGAGACTTCACGATGGAGCAACCATTTGCATGTTCCCAGAGAAGTAGGAAAAGCAGCAAATGCATACAAATCCAACTAATGAATTTTGCTATCATTGGTGGCTTGGAGATAAGCATTGGCATTGGGCCGAGCTAGGCCGGGCTTGGGCTTTTTTTATCGAGTTGGCCAGGCCTCGGGCTGGGCTCTTCGGGCTTACACTATTCATCGGGTCGGGCTTAGCCATGAAGGAAATTATGAAGCCCAGGCCTAGCCCATGGGCTTGGGCTTTTTTGGGTCTCGGGCTTCGGCCCTCGGGTCTAAGCAAAATTAACCTATTGGTAGTGTTGTAACAAAAGAAAAAAAGTGAAAAATTACCTCTTAGTGACCACTTCCTATCATAATACCAAAACAGGGAACATTAGTAGTCACTTTGTATTAAGTTGACTATCTATTTGTTGTAAGGTAACAAGAAACACCTTTGTATTGGTATAAATCTGAGAAGTGATCACCAAAAGATATTTCTTTGAATAATTGGAAAATATTCAAAATTATATATAATGCTATAGTGTCATGCTTCGGGCTTCAACTAAAGGCCCAGGCCTAGCCCAAGGGTACTCGGGCTAGGCTCGGGCTCGGGCCAGGGGCTTTTTCCTTCGGGCTTTGGGCTGCCCATGGGTCGTGGGCTTTTGATGAGGCCTACTTGGAGATCGATCAAATGCTCTCTTGTACAGCCTCGAGCAGTGTTTTTTTCAACAAGTGTGCTCGACAGGGGAAATTATGTGGTTCCCATATATCATCTTCTATACTCTACTTGATTTAGGTGTGCCTATTGGTAATACCTAACACTCAACCAAATTATCTGTTTTTAAAATAATGCATGTGAAACATGAGACTATGTATTGTGTACAAACAAAAAAAAGAAAAAGAAAAAAGAAAGAGGCGCAAACACGATGGATCAGTTTTGTTTGGTTGACAAGCATCAAAATAAGATCGAGCATCTACAGGAGTGAGTTATAACCTGTGCTATTGTTATATTATAGCATTTAGCACAAGTTGGGCTGCTCCAATGGTGTGCTAAAAACCTGTGCTAAAAATAATAATAGCTCACCCTTGTGCCGAATATAGCACAAGGGTGAGCTATTGCTATATTTGCCAAGTCAACTCTCCCTCCATTTCTTTACAACCAAACACACCAGCAGCAATGGTGAAAAATACGATATTTCTCTTCTAAAATTTGCTCAGTAACCAAACAGCCTGTAAATAAATACAATATTTTCAAAAATAATATTGAAATCTTATATAAAGGAAAAAAAAAAAAAAAAAAAAAAAAAAAAAAAGGTCGCACGCGAGCAAATTTAGTTAGCATCATAATTTTGTGGTTGGAACAATGGAGGTTGAAAGATGGTAGTTGGTAGTTTATAAAAAAAAGAAAGGAATGGAGGTTGTGGCAAAAAATAGCAAACTATGTCATTTACGTACACCATTGGAGCACTTTGTGCCAAATTATAACATTTGGCATTGTAGCATGTCCTAAAATAGCATAGCACTGGTAATTTAGCTTACATCATTGGAGATGCTCTAAGGCTGTGTTCGTTTCACGAGAGCTGGAGATGAGAATTATAGACTCTCTGGATTTAAAGTCCAAATGGCTATTTGTTTTGCTAAAATCATGGGACTTTAATTTTTCGGAGCATTTCAATTCTCACGGTTCACTGGAGGTACAAATCCTATCTAATGAGGAAGGAATTGCAAACTCTCGCGTAGACCGATAACGATCACACCGCTTGCCATCCTCAATTCCTCACCAAAAACACCTTTTTATAATTGCTTCACAGACCCTCCTTGAATAGCGTCTTCAAGCTTTGCTCCTAAAACCATCTCCTCCTCTCTCGAACTACCCAACGCTGGATCATCCACAATGTCTTCACCTACCTACCTAGAAACTCCTATCCTTCTAGCTCTCCAACCCATTTTCTTTCCCAACATTTTAGACTCACCACCACCCCAATACCCAGACATACAAAAATCTGAAACTAGCTTGCTGTATCTTGGAGCATAAAAGCAAGCAAATCTGCAAATCTTCAACCCTTATTTCTCCTAGTGATGTTAGCACGCTATTTTAGTTTTTTTTCTAGTTAAAAATATTCACACCCATTTCACAATTCCACTTGCATCCAAATTTCAGTATATTGATCTCTGCTCGGTCGAGCTACTCTACCCGACGCTCTTTTGTTATGCAAATTTCTATATATATATATATATATATATATATATATATATCTTTATATATATATATTATGATTTTTATCGATGGCAGAATCTAAGAATCCCCCAATTGTCGAAATCCTGTGGACCATAAGCCACAAAAACGGAAGTGGGTGTGACATGAGAAGAAACCGCCACAGTAATTGTTGGCGAGAATCATCGTCGATTGATTACGAAGAAATGAAGATGAAAAAGGCTCAGAGAGACTGTAGGTAGAGAGCAGGGGCAGAATGGAAAACGAATGGGGCAGCATGTATATAAAACGCGCAATAAATATAACATATATATGTGGTGCATCTTCATAATTTTCTAATAGATCATCCGAACACTGAAATTTGAAATCACAGCAATTAAATTCTTGTGAGTCCCAACTCTCGAGAGTTTGAAATTCACGGGAGTTTGAACTCTCGTCAAACGAAGAGACCCTAATAGCCTTTTTAAGTGATTGACCATTAAGAATCCTTTTTAAATGACATGCATTTGGAAATTGTCGATCTTTATCATGAATGACTTTATTTCGAAAAGGTGTGCCAACACTACCTATATAAAATACTTAACAGTATATCAAGACAATGTAAAATACCTAATAGTAAATCATAAATAAGAATAAAAATTTTAAAAATAATTGCATTTCATGAAGTCCAAAAATCAATATGATAACATCAACTACAGTGAGACTTCGAACTTTTTTGAATACAGGATTTGCATCTTCAATAATGAATACGTACTACGTAAAACACAATACAATATAGGGAGTAATTCTTTAATTTTTAATCTAGACCACCAAACCCACCTTATGAATATTTTAATATTAAAAAATGTAATTTGCTGAGTTCTCATGCTTTCATTGTTTTTTCCTCGTTGAACTTTCCAGAATTCTGATAGTTAAAGAAAGCTTATATATTACCTCATCAATGCTTGTTTGGAAATTTTGTCAAACCCCAATTTGTCATTCCAGCTGATCAAAAGCCCATCACCAAAGGTGCTTTGTAGTTTGGAAAGTTTCATATGCCTAAGCCTCCCCTCCACTTTTTGGAATGAATGAGCAAAAGAAAGAATTTCTTTCGACAATTGGGGGATTCTTAGATTTCTGAAATGCTACTATTTTGAATTTCCACTTATATTTGTGATGATGGCCACTATTTTCTTAAATTTGTCAATTCGAGGTGATGAATTTGTGCATTTAATACTATGCGATAAAATTCCTTAAATTATTTAATTTCAAATTGGACATCCGAACAGATCCTAAATTGTTACTTTTGACCTAGGCTTTTAATTGTAATTCTGTAGAAGAACCAAATGCAAATCTTATAAATCCATCTTCATTGTATGTTGAAGGCAATACTCACCTCCATCTAGCAGTCAATTAAGGGAGTTTTAGAAAGATTACCGGAAAAAGGGGGCTATGGCAGACATATTCTAAGACGTACAACAAGCTAATTTACTTGACCATTTGAAGAGAAGGCTCAATAATCTGAACCTCCACATTAAAGGAATATCAATCTGTTGAAAAAAATCAGTGGATTTGGATGGGATAGATAAGCCTAATTAATCCTAAGTATGCTCTTCTTACTACTGCCATAACAAATGAACCCAAAACAGTCTAGTCTGCTCTCAAACATGATGTCTGGAAGAATGCTATTCTTAAAGAAATGCAAGCCCTTGTTACCACTAACACCTGGGAACTTGTAGCTCGTAGCTCAAATTTAATTGTGGTAAATGGGTTTTTAAAACTAAGATAAAAGTTGATATCATGGTGGGTTGGAAAGACAGACTTGAGGCTCATCTGATCTAGTTGCATAAAGCTCTTTAATCAGAGAGAATATATGAATTGACTTTTCTGAAACTTTTAGCCTGTTTAAACGGAGGAGCATTTGTACTATCTTAACCATTGCTACCGCAAAAGGTTGGCCTATTCGATAACTGGATGTCAAGCTACACACGATTTTCTGAACTCCAGTATAATCTCAATACGCTTCTATTAGTCCCATGAAACTATATAGTCAAAACTCGTTGTAGCCTCATGTGGTTTTCCACAAAGCTTTCTAAACTCAATTCTAGTCTTTTTGGCTTTCTAAACTCTATTATAATCTCAATAAACTCCTAATAGCATTCCTTCATGATCTTTAAGAACAATTTTTATATGGAAGAACTGCTAGTCTTTATCTTGACATAGATTGCATCGAGATGATGGCCTTAGATTTTATGGAGTGTGATACAAGGAGAAGATGTTTATATGGAATAACTTTTGATTGTGAACATGCCTTTCGAATGGTAGTGCCACATCCAACTATAGTATGGGAGCCTATGGCTTAGAGAAAAGCTCAGTGGCAAGCTCATCAACCAGCCTTATTTCAAACCCTTCACAAGTTTTTTTTATCGAGTTCATAACAAAGTTGTTCGTGAGCCTCAACGAGTTGAACTTTAGTTTACTTGAACTTGACTTGTTTACTAATTAAACAAGCATAAACTTCAGCCTTGCACTTGGCTTGTTTAGTACCAAATTTGAGCCGAACCCTTGCTGAACTTCATCGTGAACAGTTAACAAGAGGTTTAACTCATTTGTAGCCCTAGTGGCATAAACTTATAAATGCATCCAATTATCCAGATATATTTAAGACGATATAATTTTTCATTATGTGGTCTAAACAATGACCCAACGGTCCGACTAAGTGACTTAGTGACCCGCTCCCTCACCCAGGTCAATGCCAATACAATATACGGAGTAATTGTTTAATTTCTCATTTGAACAACCAAACGGGCCCTTAAAGTAGAGCTCTCAGGCCAGGCCAGGCTAAGGAAGGCCCGCTTGACACACCTTGTACAGTACAGGCCTTGAAGAAGTTCAGCCCTTTTTGGGCGAATTGTTGTCGACGTAGAGAACTTCGGCCCATCATGAGAACACTAATTCAATGTCATAAAATTTTACATATACTTTGGTACTAACCATAGGTGTGGGGAATTAGCATTGGGGTTTGAATTTCATGCAGCCAAAAGGAAGAAAAAGGAAAAGTAAAATAAACTAAGAATATACTCTGTACAAAAAAAAAAAAAAAAAAAAAAAAAAGGAAAATAAAAATACATATGCTTAATTACCATCAGAGAGAGAAAACTAATTAATGGGAAAAATAAAATAAAATACATAAACTAGTGGATTATATTCCGTATTGCGGAGAGCGGCCTACCCCTCTGATAAGCCAGTTCACAATCGTCGGCTCGTCCCTATACCACCTCTCACTTGAAGGCATTATTGTGGAGGTCCCAATCTCATGAGCAGCTTACATTCAAAACACACAAATCCATGCACATATTAATTAGTTATATTGATAATAAGTTTTTAATACATAGTAAACCATTCGAACCCTAATACCCATGAAACCAAAAGAAAGCGAGAAACATTCATTCAAAAAACAAACAAATACTAGTGAGGAACCACCTCGTAGCTACGTTGTGGCACCTTCTTAATGGTAGCCCATATAAGATCAAAGTACAACGGAAATTGTGCTATAGCAAAGAATGTTACTGGTAAGCAAGTTACTGCATATACTGGAAATGCGGCGTATTTTAGTTTGTCTTTGAGCACAAAGAAATGTCCCGCACAGAAAGAGATCAACATGGAAGCTATAGATACAAAGAGCGATGTCAAACCGAGCAGAAGCTTCCTTGGCAAGTCTTTACCAAAATCTCTCTCTTGGTATCGGGAGGTAAGGATGGCAAGAAACATGACCACAGCCGTCACAGAAAAGCAGAGAGCAACAAGCGATGCGATGGCAAATACGTTGAATGCTGGCTGGTTTTCTAGAGTTGGTTTACCACTTTCTGCCTTGATGCCTCCTGGCACAGTGGCTGACGTCGCAAAGGCAACGGTTGCAATGAGTGCGGCCACAACGGAGCACGATTCAGATGTGTTCGTTAGCCATTCGCCGCCATTTTTGACAAGTTCCTGGTGTGTATCTGTGAAGATGTTCTTTGGAGTTTTGCCTTCCCTGTTGTAGTGAACAAAGAAGTGTGGTGGCATGGAGTTCTTGACAAACTGCATCAAAGCCAACTATATAGTTTCAACTGTTTTGAAACATTATACCTAACCTGTAACCACAACCTACCTTATTGAATGCCAAATTGTTACAGTTTTATGTGCTACCGCGCGATGAATACCTGACACTATCATGGAGGGTAACGTCTATCACAGTTACATATAATTAAGTTTTTTATAAAGGGAAGATGGCCTTGTAACAAATGCCATGACACATAGGTCTAGCAGTATGTTGATATTAAGATAAATAAAATAGGAAACTATTGGGAAATTCTATGGTACCTTGGGGCTACCGTATCTAAATAATAAATTGTCACATTTTGTGGTAAATGGTCACATTTTTTATAACCTCTCTTAGAACACCACTTGACCCCAAAAGCTTACTACTCGCATGTGGAGAGATAAACTATTACACGACAATGAATTAGATTGGTCGAGTTGTACCGATAAACAGTATGAAGGAAAAAATGAATGGGGGAGGAGGCATGAAGATTTGAAACCAGAACCTCTTAAAGACCATATATAGCTCCGATACTATGTTAGAACACCACTTGATCCAAAAAGTTTAAGTTGTTAAAGAATGGGTTAACAATGTTTATCTAGCTAATAACCTCAAATCACATTTTGTGATAATTAATTGGGAAATTCTATGGTATTGATACCTTAAGGGTACCATACCCATATGGTAAGTAATCACAATGACAACTTACCAGAAAATATGACATGAGGTTGCAAAAAATGTGAATGCTTACCACAAAGTGTTTTGTGTGGGTACCATAGAACTCCCCGGGAACAAAGACACTAGTAAAAATTTAGGCCAACGCTATTCGCACTCCTCCCAAGACCTCTCGCACTGCTCCTTTTCCCTTATACATTTCAAGGGACAAAAATGCACTTCATCTCACAACACCCATTCATCAGCATCTCCCTCGATCAACCGTCTCCTCCCCCTCTTCTCTCTCCACTGTATACCTTAATCATCACCCAAACATCCAAATCCTTTCTTATGCCAAAGCTTTGAAGGTTTATCTCTTGTTGGTGGCCGACGAATTTTCCAGAGAAGACGTGCCCCTCAGATCTGTTTTTTTTTCCTTTTCTTTTTTTAATTATTATTTTTGACATAGGTTGCTTGAACATGGTTTTTCAATGGATTCAAAGGGTGCTCTGTTATGGTTTTGAAGAAGTGAAGATGGGTTGAATCCAAAAGGGAAAAAAAAAAAAAAAAAAAAAAAAGAAACAAGAAAAAACAGAAGATGGAGAATTTCGGAAGGACAAAGCAGCTGGGCGTGGTTGAATATGGCAGCTGTGGAGGGTTTGGTTTTGGGTTTTTACAAAAATGGAGGTTGTGGTGTTGACTTTTTGGGTTTTGAGTTAGCCAGCCATAGGTTACTCTTTCTCTTCTCCTTTTTCCTCATGGTGCATATACTCATAGCATAAGAAAGGATTTGGATGTTTGGGTGATGATTAAGGGTATACGACTATACGGTGGAGAGAGAAGAGGGAGGAGACGGTTGAGGGAGATGCTGATGAATGGGTGCTTGTGAGATGAAAGGCATTTTTGTCCTTTAAATTGTATAAGGGAAAAGGGGGAGTGGGAGAGGTTTGTGAGGAATGCGAATAGCGTTGGCCAAAATTTATCCCAAGTGGTAGTCCTATATATGGCAGGTTGGTTTTGGGCTGAACCTGTCCCTTCCATGTGCACCCATAAAACTGCAATATACAAGCCCAAAGATCGACTGTATATATGACTGAACAAAAAAACAAAAAAAGAAAGAAAGAGAGACGGTATGGCAGCTGCATGCACAAACCAATTAAGTATGATCAGTATGTCATACGTACCTCGTACCACTTGATTTCCCACTGCATTTGCAAGGCGGCGCCCGGAATGAGCCAAGGCCGATGTTCTCCTTGCTTGGCAGCAAGATGCAATGCACTATTCCCTTGATCATCCACTTTACGAAACACGATCTCTTTGAAGATATTTTTCTCGAGTAAGAGCTGATATACATGGGGTTGCCTGTTCTCCACTGCCAACAGCACTATATTCTTCTTGTCTGAGCTCGTATCGAGGATGGCCACCGGAAAAAGTTTAAGGATACTGTCCACCATTTCCACCACACCATTCTTTGCGGCGATTAATATGGCTGTCTCCTTCTTTGTTTTGTCAGTGCTTTTATTCTCTCCAGCCAAGATCCCAAGATTCAATGTTTTCTTTTCACTATTTTCTTTGGACAGAGGAGCCCAAGCCCCACTTGATTGATCAGCTTGATGAAGCCATTCTCCGAAGGCCGTGGTGAGTTTCAGCTCCAACTCGGGCTTCAAGTCAAGTTTGGACTTGTTATGTTCAGTCGCAGCCGGTCCTGATCCTAAGATTGCTATATATATATATATATATATAGCACATGGAGTATTATAAAATGCGTTACGTCCTATGAGTGTATAACATGCTGCAAAGAGAGAGAGAGATAAAGGAACTAGTTGATAGGACGAAGCTAAAAATTGAGTTCAGGGAAGCCATATTTATTCGAATTTAAAAAAATCAAAGAGGCTTTATTTAAAATATTTTACTTTATTTTGTGATTTTGAGGAAATAAAGGACCAATTGAGGCTTTAATAGGGATTAAAAAAAAACAAAAATGAAAAGGTGAAAAAGAAAAATAAATGGGGTTAAAAAAAAATTTAGGAAGGCAAATCTAGTTAGAATTTCAAAAAGTTCGAGATATAAATCTTAGGTAAAATACAAAAAACTACTTTAAAGGTTAAGGCCAGTTTTATTTTGTCATCCTAAAGTTTTAAACAAATCAAAAAGAAGTCTAAAGTATGTAGGGTCCCATTCACATCGTTAACTAAAGTCCTAAAAAGACAAATATGTCTTTAGCAGTTTTTATCTAAATTAATATAAAATAATCAAATCAATTTTAAAAGTTAAATTTTAAAAACAAGAATTATGAAGTCACGTGACACCCCATTTTGTATATTTTTTCTTAAGCTGTCGGTGGGGCCCGGGGAAAAAAACATGAAAGTAAAAGGTGAAAGTTTAAAATAAGATAAAAATAGCCCAATGGAGGGTTGCCACGTGGAACCCTATTTTGTTTCCTTTGGCATTGTGCATTTGTGCGGGCAAAGGCTGAACTCCTTCTTCAAGCCTGTAGCCGAGTCGGAGAAAACCTAAAGCATAGAAGGGCAAAAATAGCATCTAAATTTAAAAAACGTTAAGCATAGAAGGGTAAAACTGGCATCTAAATTTTAAAAAGGTCAATATCTTTACGTTTCATTGACAGAAGGGAGTAATTTCGCACAGGAAAATGCTACCTTGCACCACACTTTTACCCTACATTTTGTCCTATTAATGTATTTGAGAGTATAAGGGTTTAATCATATCAGTAGGTCCTACAACTTTACCCTCTCAAATACACTAATATGACAAAATATAGAGCAAAAATGTAGGATAAGGTGGCATTACCCTTTGGCACAAATTCATATAGTAAATCTCATTTTGACTCATTTTAAACTTTAGAATACTAAAGTGAAATTAATCTCAAACTTTCACGAAGGTTTTTTGCATTTTACCCATTTTTTTTTTTTTTTAAACAAAAAATTCAAGGGAAAGCTACTATCCCCTCGCTTATATGTGGCTTCGTCCATGCTAGTGATCTCACCTTCTTTCTTGCCTTCGACACTCTCTAGCTTGTTTTGGTCATCTTGGTCAGTCTGCGAAAACATAGACGAAGGGAATTGCGTTGCATCGTCTTGGGGTTGCTTCCCATCGTCTTCATACTCATAAATGGAAGTGAGTTGAAGAAGCTCATTCATGATCTGAACAGCCCATGTGTTCTTCTCTTTCTTATCCTGTAACTTTCTTATCGCCGTAATTCCTTAATTTTTAGCATAAGACAGGAAATACATTAAGTAAGCAAAATATTTTTGCGAGTGTATGTGGGTGTGGATGTGTGTTTGTTTACAGAAAAAGTGGACTACTGTATAGAACTGAACAGATGATTGAAATGGTGATATGGTGGCATACCTAATCCGAGAATAACCAGCATTGCCTTGGCTACATTCTTGATGGACTCAAAGCAGGTGTCATAATTTGACGGAAACAGTTGATGTGCATGAATTCCTGTGGTTGATTGGTATGCTATTCAAAATTTAGTTAATTCATAGCAATAATGTTTTGTTTTGTTTTGTTTTTTTTTTTTTTTTTTCGAGGGAGCTTAATTTCTTTTTTGTTATAGGTAAATATAAAAATTTTATTAAAAGAAAAAAATAAAATAAAATAAAGAAAAAAGACAATAGAGGATAAAAGATAGGTCTGTGTTTAGTGACTTATAGAATGTCACATTTCAGCTCACAAGGAGGATATAAATTCAAAAGCTCTAACGGTCAAGTACAAAATCTTCATATTTAGAGTTTTTTGAAGAATTCCTGTCTCAAAAATGGTAAGGCACATTAGATGTGTCCTACTTGACCTGTTGTCGAAATATTTTTTTTTGTTGCGACTTTGATAAAATAGGAATAAAAGAGTCTTTAGTAGTCCTTTTGTCTTTCACCTCCTTAATAACTAAATTGATTTGCTTAAGAACAAAAGAAGGAAAGTTACCTTTGTCAGAAGTAGTAGCAGCCTGATGAGGAGCAATAGGTTGCCCTTGATCCTGACTTGTATTCCCTACCTCAATCTCAACACTTTGTTCATCTTTATCTTGGATAGTAGAAAAATTGACCTCTGCATTTTCAAATATTTTCAAGTGAGCTTAACCTAATACTCCGTATACTCCATTAAAATTGTGTAAGGTCATGCCGACCTTATACAATTTTATTTACACAATTTTGTGACCTTACAAAATTTTAGATTAGGTTAGCCTTATAAGAGAATGACCTTTTAAGATAATATATAACTATATATCTATACTAATTTTAGCATTTTTTTAAGCAAAAAAAAAAAAAAAAAAACATTTTGATTGACAATTATACATTTATTTAAAATTTTATACACTTTCTTATCCTTGGTTTGAGATAAAACTAATCTACATGTGGGTTTGAGATCAAGATAGTTTAAGTGTGTTACTAATCTTCATATTATTTTTTTTTTAAAAAAATTACAATATTCAATAAAATATTTTCGCTTTGTTGCTAGACATACTTCCTAAATAACAATTTATCAAACAATTAATATTTGGAGATAGATTTTTGCTGAAATCTCCAATAAATAAATAAATAAATACAAAATTTGAAACCAATTTGGACCAGCACATATATATATAACAAATAAAAACCATTCTTGAATAACAATCTATTAAACGAAGTTTAAAGATTTCAAACGAAATAAATAAATACAAAGTTTAAAACCAATTAGACCAGCACGTATATACACACCAAATAAAAACCCTCTTTGGTCTTTATTAATTTATTTACCAAGTATATATGTGGAGCCATTCCTCTATGATCTTTTTTTCTTTCATGCACCGCACTCACATGTGTGTGTATAGATATATACACACATTTTTTACGTTTAGTTCCAATGGGTGATTATAATAGATTTTTATGTATTTTCACTAATTCTTCGTGCGTTGAAGCTAAAGATTCAAGGATAAAACATGCTACAAAGGGAGTATGACTATCCGTATAAAAGGAGGATCCTTCAACTGGACGGGACACAGGCTTGTGGTGTGCAATGTGCTTTTTGAGGAGGGTTCATGGGGATGTAGATCCTTCATTTTGTTTATGATCCTACAACTAGCATTTTCCTTCCTTTATTGGTCACCACTCCATTTATGATCAGTTGGTGGATTTGAATACCTTTTAAGGTACCAATGATAATTTCGATAGAAATGGTAGCGATCGGAGGGTTTTTTTTTTTTTTTTGATCGGCAAAAGGTGAATTATATTAAGTAGGAGAATGATCGGAGGGTTAATTTGCTCGAACGATAGATTGTAAAGTGTTTAGCCATCCGATCTTGAAATTGAATGCTTGATTTTATGCGTTTGGGGGGTTTTTACAGCTTGACCTTCTGTCTAGGGTTTCAATTGGATGATCTGGGATGATTTTCGATCAGAGTCCATATATCCTTTTGGTCGGATGGACATTTTTTTTTCTTTTTAATTTAATTTAATTTTGGCATGAGTTGATAAGTATATGGCAAGAATGAGGCCATTTTTTTTTTTTTAATCACCGAAATTAATATTTTATTAATAGAGAGAACAGTTAAATATTAACACCTAAAGAACAAAAAGAAAAGCAAGCAGCCACCCAGCAGACCCCCATGAGGGTAAAAGAGTAAACATCTCCATTGACATCTATAATTTCTTCCTTTTTGAAGCCTATTTAATTGTATTAATGAACACTTTGATCAATGTATGAGTGCTGCTATTGATCCATATTATTTACTTGTGATAAAATTTTGATGATTTTATTTGATGTGGTTGGGTCTTTATCACCTGAAAATAGGATTTATTTTAATAAAAAAAAAGCTAATTTCTTATAATATAATATATATGAATGTGTCACTTCAGATGAAATTTTATTATAGATTAAAAAATATGGGTCAAACAGTATATTTATAAAATTTACCCAGGAAAAATTGTGGAAAACAGAAATACATTGCTTACCTTGAACTCCAGCTTCCGGGTTCTCTACATTCCGTCGCTCACCTCGTTTGCATGCACATTTTGTAGTAGTTACTGAAAATGAAAGTAATCATTAGCAGAAGCAAATCAAAATGACAACAATTGAAGTTACTAAGATCGACTAGCGTAGTAGTGAAGGAGGGTGGGGTAAAGGATAAGATTATGATAGATTAGATATCAATGTTCAAGTTCAAACCCCTCCAAATGTACCCAAAAAATAAAATTAATGACAACAATTGAAAGTAGCTAATACTATTTTTTCAGATAAGACATGGAATCAAGAGTTTATTATATCCCTTACAGGGGAGACATATATTAGTAAGAAAAATATTGAATTTTCCTATCCAAACTATGGATGTTCCTGATAAGATCTGGTGGGATCCAATGGGTGTTTTTTGGTTAAAACAACTACATGGCTTCATAGGAAGTTAAGATGTAAAAGGAAAGTGAAAAAAAAAATTAGGAATTAAGAAAAATTTTAATTGGATTTGGTGGTTACGTAGTCCTCCTAAGATTAAGAATTTTATATGGTTGTTAATTCATAGTAAACTTCCAAGTAGAAAATTTCTTGCTAGCTAATAGAGGAGTAAATGTGGATAGTTCTTGTCCTCTTTGTAATTTAGAAATTGAAGATATTAATCAAATGTTTATCACATGTACTAGGGTTAAAAAAGTGAGGATTTTGGTTAGTAATTCTTGTCCTGTGCCTACAAATAATGATAATGATTTGATTAATTGGATTTTGAAATTAAGCAAATGCTTTTCCATAAAAAAGTAAAAAGTTAGATTATGAGATGGATCGATAAAATTGCTAATTTGCTTTGCCAAATTTGGTGTGCTCAAAATAATGTTATTTTTAAGTAGGATACTTTTTATAAATTCTTAATTGTAGAAAGAGCTACTAATCCTTTTTTAGACTATGTGATTAACTTATCAAGAAATGATATTAATTGTCATAAATCTACATATAGTGAAAACAAGAAATTTAAAAAGAGTTCAAAGTCTATTAGATGGATTCCTCCTAATGATGAGTGGGTTAAATTAAATTTTGATGGATCTGTTAAAAAAAAAAAAAAAAAAAAAGAATGGGACTATGGGATCAATAATTCACGATTATTTTGGTAAGCCAATAACTATGCATTGTAATTACTTTGAGGCGAATATATGTTTTTGTTCCTAGAATGGAAGCTATTGCATTAAGGAATAGTTGTTGTTAGCAAAGCAAAAAAATTGTAAAAAGGTGATTCTAAGTTGCTTATTAATAGTTTACATCATTTGGATAAATGCCTTGGACAATTAATAGTAGAATAAGTGATTGTAGAAATATTATTATTGAGTACGTATAATATGGATAAGAAGCTTAATCATGTATATAGAGAAGCAAATAAAACTACAAATGCTATTACAAAGTTAGGATATAAAGTAAAATGTAATTGTTTATGAGAATCTAGTTTTTCTTTAGAAATATTAGTTGTTATTTGGGATGATTTGATAATTAGAGCTAGTTTGAGGGAGAATTGATCTTTTATCTATCAAAAAAGAAAAAAAAAATGACAACAATTGATTAAAAGATCAGCACCGGCTCCATATGGATTTGGGTTTTGACATGCAGCTCTTGTAGCCCTTTTATTATAAAAATACATTTTAAGAAGCAGCTTAGGCAATTCGTAGTTTTTTTTCCTTAAAAAAAAAGGGAAAATACAGTTTCACCCCTCAACTTTCAATCACAAACACTTTGCACCTTTCTAATTTGTTTTCAAACATTTTAATCCCCTCATGTTCTGAAAAATGACCTTATTCCCTCGCTCAGGTTTTTTTTTTTTTTTTTTTTTTTTTTTTTTTTTTTTTTTTTTTTTTTTTCACGAAAATGGTTGCATATGACCCACTAATAATATTTTTCTATATAAAAATGCCCTGCTAATAAGGTATTTCACCAACATATGATAAAAATGCATTCGTAAAATCACTGTTTTTGGCAACTTTGCAAGGCTCATGTACGTTTTCCAAACATGACTACATGAGAGGGTTAAAGTGTTTGAAAACAAAGGGCACGAAGTGTTTATAACTGAAAGTTAAAGGGGTGAAACTGTATTTTCCCCTAATATATCTATATATATAAGAGATATTTGGTCATTAGTCGACTAACTTTTATTTTAACTCAATTAGTCCATTTAACTTATCTATGACCAAAATAGGCTTTTGCAAGAAAAAACCATCAACCAACCCTTATAAGCACACAATCTATGTGCTCAAGAAGTAATTGAGCACATGGTCTACCTTTCTGTTTTTTTTTAGATATACTCGGAGGGGTTCAAACTCTTAATCCATCCTACTCTTATCCTTTGCCCCACTTTCACCCACCACTGGGCTAACCCTTGTGGCTTTCACGTGGTCTACCTTTCATCTCCTCTTATGCACCCCTCAACATGTGGGGTCTTATCGCCGTAATTCTTAATTTTTAGCATAAGACAGGAAATACATTAAGTAAGCAAAATATTTTTGCGAGTGTGTGTGGGTGTGGATGTGTGTTTGTTTACAGAAAAAGTGGACTAATGTATAAAACTGAACAGATGATTGAAATGGTGATATGGTGGCATACCTAATCCGAGAATAACCAGCATTGCCTTGGCTACATTCTTGATGGACTCAAAGCAGGTGTCATAATTTGACGGAAACAGTTGATGTGCATGAATTCCTGTGGTTGATTGGTATGCTATTCAAAATTTAGTTAATTCATAGCAATAATGTTTTGTTTTGTTTTTTTTTTTTTTTTTTTTTTTTTTTTTTCGAGGGAGCTTAACCTCTTTTTTGTTATAGGTAAATATAAAAATTTTATTAAAAGAAAAAAATAAAATAAAATAAAGAAAAAAGACAATAGAGGATAAAAGATAGGTCTGGGTTTAGTGACTTATAGAATGTCACATTTCAGCTCACAAGGAGGATATAAATTCAAAAGCTCTAACGGTCAAGTACAAAATCTTCATATTTAGAGTTTTTTGAAGAATTCCTGTCTCAAAAATGGTAAGGCACATTGGATGTGTCCTACTTGACCTGTTGTCGAAATATTTTTTTTGTTGCGACTTTGATAAAATAGGAATAAAAGAGTCTTTAGTAGTCCTTTTGTCTTTCACCTCCTTAATAACTAAATTTATTTGCTTAAGAACAAAAGAAGGAAAGTTACCTTTGTCAGAAGTAGTAGCAACCTGATGAGGAGCAATAGGTTGCCCTTGATCCTGACTTGTATTCCCTACCTCAATCTCAACACTTTGTTCATCTTTATCTTGGATAGTAGAAAAATTGACCTCTGCATTTTCAAATATTTTCAAGTGAGCTTAACCTAATACTCCGTATACTCCATTAAAATTGTGTAAGGTCATGCCGACCTTATACAATTTTATTTACACAATTTTGTGACCTTACAAAATTTTAGATTAGGTTAGCCTTATAAGAGAATGACCTTTTAAGATAATATATAACTATATATCTATACTACTTTTAGCATTTTTTTAAGCAAAAAAAAAAAAAAAAAAACATTTTGATTGACAATTATACATTTATTTAAAATTTTATACACTTTCTTATCCTTGGTTTGAGATAAAACTAATCTACATGTGGGTTTGAGATCAAGATAGTTTAAGTGTGTTACTAATCTTCATATTATTTTTTTAAAAAAAATTACAATATTCAATAAAATATTTTCGCTTTGTTGCTAGACATACTTCCTAAATAACAATTTATCAAACAATTAATATTTGGAGATAGATTTTTGCTGAAATCTCCAATAAATAAATAAATAAATACAAAATTTGAAACCAATTTGGACCAGCACATATATATATAACAAATAAAAACCATTCTTGAAGAACAATCTATTAAACGAAGTTTAAAGATTTCAAACGAAATAAATAAATACAAAGTTTAAAACCAATTAGACCAACACGTATATACACACCAAATAAAAACCCTCTTTGGTCTTTATTAATTTATTTACCAAGTATATATGTGGAGCCATTCCTCTATGATCTTTTTTTCTTTCATGCACCGCACTCATATGTGTGTGTATACATATATACACACATTTTTTACGTTTAGTTCCAATGGGTGATTATAATAGATTTTTATGTATTTTCACTAATTCTTCGTGCGTTGAAGCTAAAGATTCAAGGATAAAACATGCTACAAAGGGAGTATGACTATCCGTATAAAAGGAGGATCCTTTAACTGGACGGGACACAGGCTTGTGGTGTGCAATGTGCTTTTTGAGGAGGGTTCATGGGGATGTAGATCCTTCATTTTGTTTATGATCCTAAAACTAGCATTTTCCTTCTTTTATTGGTCACCGCTCCATTTATGATCAGTTGGTGGATTTGAATACCTCTAATTAAGGAACCAATGATAATTTCGATAGAAATGGTAACGATCGGAGGGTTAATTTGCTCCAACGATAGATTGTAAAGTTTTTATTTTATTATTATTATTATTTTTTTTTTAAAAGAAAAAGAACAATAAAAAGCTAGACTTGATAACATGCATGCAAAAGCCATAAAGCAAATCATAGCTAAGAATCAAAACCATTTAAAACTTAAACCTATAAAAAGGCAAACCAGTCATGTCCTGACAAAGAAAAGTATAAAGATCAGGGGCGCAGACCATTGCCAACGGAAACCGGCATAAAGAAGACCCATATTCACAACTTTATCTGTCACAGCATTTTCTTCCCTAAAAATGTGAGAACATTGAAACCATATAAACCTCAAAAAATGTTTAGCCATCCGATCTTGAAATCGAATGCTTGATTTGATGCGTTTGGGGGTTTTTACAGCTTGACCTAGCTTCTTCTATCTAGGGGTTCAATTGGATGATCTGGGGTGATTTTCGATGAGAGTCCATATATCCTTTTGGTCGGATGGACTTTTTTTTTTTTTTTTCCTTTTAATTTAATTTAATTTAATTTTGGCATAAGTTGATGAGTATATGGCAAGAATGAGGCCATTTTTTTTTTTTTTTTAATCACCGAAATTAATATTTTATTAATAGTGTGATCAGTTAAATATTAACACCTAGAGAACGAAAAGAAACGCAAGCAGCCAACCAGCCAGCCAGCAGACCCCCATGAGGGTAAAAGAGTAGACTATTTAATTGCATTAATGAACACTTTGATCAATGTATGAGTGCTGCTATTGATCCATATTATTGAATTGTGATAAAATTTTGATGATCTCATTTGATGCTGTTGGGTCTTTATCACTTGAAAATACGATTTTTTTTTTTTTTTAAATTTTAAAAAAAGCTAATTTCTTATAATATAATATATAAGAATATGTCGCTTCAGAGTTCAGACGAAATTTTATTGTAGATTAAAAAATATGTGTCAAACTGTATATTTATAAAATTTACCCGGGAAAAATTGTGGAAAACAGAAATACATTGCTCACCTTGAACTCCAGCTTCCCGGTTCTCTACGGAAACCTCACCTCGTTTGCATGCACATTTTATAGTAGTTACTGAAAATGAAAGTAATCATTAGCAAAAGCAAATCAAAATGACAACAATTAAAGTCACTGAAATTGACTAGTTTAGTAGTGAGGGAGGTTGGGGACTCGCCTAGTAGTGAGGGAGGGTGGGGTAAAAGATAGGATTAGGATAGGTTAGAAATTCAAAATTCAAATCCCTCTAAATGTACCCCAAAAAAATAAATTAATGACAACAATTGAAAGTAGTTGATACTCTTTGTTTAGATAAGACATGGAATCAAGACTTTATTATATCCCTTATTCCCTTGTAAGGGAGACATTAGCAAGAAAAATATTGAATTTTCCTATCCGAACTATGGATATTCCTAATAAGATTTGGTGGGATCCAGCATCCAATAGGCTTTTTTTGGTTAAAACAGTTACGTGGCTTCATAGGGAGTTAAAATGTAAAAAAAAAGTGAAAAAAATTAGGAATTAAGAAAAATTTTAATTGGATTTGGAGGTTACGTAGTACTCATAAGATCAAGAATTTTATATGGTTGTTAATCCATGGTAAATTTTCAAGTAGAAAATTTCTTGCTAGCTAATAGAGGAGTAAATGTTGATAGTTCTTGTCCTCTTTGTAATTCAGAAAGTAAAGATATTAATCACATGTTTATCACATGTACTAGGGTTAAAGAAGTGTGGATTTTGGTTAGTAATTCTTGTCCTGTGCCTATAGGTAATGATAATGATTTGATTAATTGGATTTTGAAATTAAGCAAATGCTCTTCCAAAAAAACGTAAAAATTCAAATTATGAGATGCATCGATAAAATTGCTAATTTGCTTTGCCAAATTTGGTGTGCTCAAAATAATGTTATTTTTAAGAATGAGACTTTTAATTTATAAAGTCTTAATTGTAGAGAGAGCTATTAATCTTTTTTCAGACTATGTGATTAACCTATCAAGAAATGATATTAATTGTCATAAATCCACATACATCCACATACAATGAAAACAAGAAATTTAAAAAAAGTTCAAAGTTTACTAGATGGATTCCTCTTGATGATGAGTGGGTTAAATTAAATTTTGATGGACTTGTTAAAAAAAACAAATGGGACTATGGGATCAATAATTCGTGACCATTTTGGTAAGCCAATAACTATGCATTGTAATTACTTTGAGGAGAATATATGTTTCTGTTCATAGAATGGAAATTATTGCATTAAGGAATGGTTTGTTGTTAGCAAAGCAAAAAAAATGTAAAAAAGTAATTCTAAGTTGGTTATTAATAGTTCACATCATTTGGATAAATGCTTAGGACAAGTTATAGTATAATAAGTGATTGTAAAAAGATTATTATTAAGTATAATATAGATATTAAAGCTTAATCATGTGTATAGAGAAGCAAATAATACTGCTAATACTATTATAAATTTAGGATATAAAGTAAAATGTAATTGTTTATGAGAATCTAGTTTCCCTTCAGAAATATTGATTATCATTTGGAAAGATTTGATAATTCACTACTTCAATAACAGAAAAAGATCACTGTTGAAAAAATATAAAGATCATGCTTTTTTTAAAAACTGTGATCTTATGGTGGACAAAATATTAAGTAAAGCTAGTTTGAGGGAGAATTGATCTTTTCTCTATCAAAAAAAAAAAAAAAAAAAAAAAAAAAAAAAAATGACAACAATTGATTAAAAGATCAGCACCGGCTCCATATGGATTTGGGTTTTGACATGCAGCTCTTGTAGCCCTTTTATTATAAAAATACATTTTAAGAAGCAGCTTAGGCAATTTGTAGTTTTTTTCCTTAAAAAAATGGGAAAATACAGTTTCACCCCTCAACTTTCAATCACAAACACTTTACACCCTTCTAGTTCGTTTTCAAACATTTTAATCCCCTCATGTTCTAAAAAAGTGACCTTATTCCCTCACTCAGTTGTTTGTTTGTTTGTTTTTCTTCTTTCTTTCTTTCTTTCTTTCTTTCCTTTTTTTTTTTTTTTTTTTTTTTTTTTTTTTTTTTTTTTTTCACGAAAATGGTTGTATATGACCCAATAATAACATTTTTCTATATGAAAATGCCCTGCTAATGAGGTATTTCACCAACATATGGTAAAATTTCATTCGTAGAATCATTGTTTTTGGCAACTTCGCAAGGCTCATGTACATTTCCCAAACATGAGTACATGAGGGGGTCAAAGTGTTTGAAAACAAACTAAAGGGCGCAAAATGTTTATAATTGAAAATTAAGGGGGTAAAACTGTATTTTCCCCTAATACACACACACACACACACACACACACACACACACACACACACACACACACACACACACACACACGTAGAATCATTGTTTTTGGCAACTTTGCAAGGCTCATGTACATTTCCCAAACATGAGTGCATGAGAGGGTCAAAGTGTTTGAAAACAAACCAGAGGGCGCAAAATGTTTATAACTGAAAATTAAGGGGGTGAAACTGTATTTTCCCCTAATATATATATATATATATATATATATATATAAACATAAACATATAAGATATATTTGGTCATTAGTCAAGCATTAGTCCACTAACTTTTATTTTAACATAATCTGTGTGCTCAAGAAGTGAGCACATGGTCTACCTTTCTTTTTTTTTTTTTTGAGTACACTGGAAGGGGTTCAAACTAATAACTCATCCCACTCTTATCCTTTACCCCACTTTCACCCACCACTAGGCTAACCCTTATGGCTTTCACCTGGTCTACCTTTCATCTGCTCGTATGCACTCCTCAACGGGTTCAAACTAATAACTCATCTCACTCTTATCCTTTACCCCACTTTCATCCACCACTAGGCTAACCCTTATGGCTTTCACCTGGTCTACCTTTCATCTCCTCGTATGCACTCCTCAACGTGTGGGGTCTTCCAAGGACTTCCTGGACACTATAAAGAGGTCTTGGCAAGGTAAGCATAAAGATTGGTTTTGGCCTCCTATTTGTATTAGGAAGAGTGGGCCTAATGAGGAAGTTGGCCTATTAGCGTAAAACAAGGACCATCCTAAAGGACAGATGGACTTGGAAAGAAGGGGTAAAGCCATGGGGAACGGCTATTTCAACCCCCTTTTGTTTTGGTTTTTAAGATTTTATACAAAATATAAAAAGTTTTTATAAATATTGATCATGTAGTCCATTATAAAACATCATTTTGAACAACTTTATAGAAAAAAGTTTTTCCAAAATCTATCGTTTAAGTAAACTTTTTGGGAAAAAATAAAATAAAAGATATAAATGACTAAAAAGTCTACTTAAATGATAGATTTTGGAAAAACTTTCTTCTACAAAGTTGTTTAAAATGATGTTTTCTAGTGAAGACCGTGGCTGATTTTGTAAAAACATTTTATAATTTGCAAAAAATCTTAAAAACCGAAAGGGTGAAGGGTGTGATAAAAAAGTGGGGTTGCAACAGCCGTTCCCAAAGCCGTTCCCAAAAGAGCGGTTAACTGCAAGTTTGTAAATAAATAAATAAATAAATATTTTTCTTTTTTCTTTTTTCTTTTTCTCGTTTTTTTTTTTTTTTAGTGACATTGGAGTGGATTCAACCTAGACTTAATTAAATAAATAAAATCTTACGACATGGTGTTCTATGGCTCCTATGGTGGTAATGTTTGTAGGATATCTATATATATATATATATAGATATATATATGATATGTAATTTTGAAGTAAAAAGATTGACTTTACAAACCTCCTCAAATCATGTTCCATAGCAGTTGAATGAAGCCAATGCAAGCATGGTAGTTCACAGGATATTTGTCAGTATTCAGACAATTGGGTATCTTTTCGTCTATTGGAGTCTTTGGCAAAGTTTCTTGCGTGAGCTCATCAACAAATATACCTTCAAATAACAATGAGAAAAATGATTTGATGTCAGTGACCACGAAGATAACACACATCTTTATAAGAGAGGATTCGTCAAGCAAAACTTTCCTTTAATGAACTCGATCTCTGGGATGAAAAAACTTCCTAAAGCTTAAAGTTTGAGGGTTTGCCCAATACAGTAAGTCATTTAAGTCATTTTTTATTTTTATTTTTACTGTTCATATGTGCTTGAAAAGTAAGATATGTAATACTTGGGAAGTTAAAAGAAAAGCGGCAAAAACATGTAGGTTCTCCATTCCATGGAAGTTGCAATTTATTTATAATGAAATCAAAATGTTTCAAGCTCACATAAGTGATGACGTATCTTTCATTCATCTTGCTGCATCATGGAATTGGACAGAACTAATTCCTTCATTGAATGGGTTTGATTTGGGGTGGGGTTTGTGGTGATTTATTTTCAAGGCTGTTATGGTGTCCCTGGGATGATGTTGTGTGCTAGTTTGCTTTGTAAGGCTTTTGATTTGTATGTCTTTATTTCAATGCTGGCTGAGTATTGGTCTGAATTTAATTCTGTTCTTAATAATTATTTGGTTGATCTTGTCAATAAATTGAAGTAAGAAATTTCATGAAGAATAATTTTGGAAAGAAATTGAAACTATTGAAGTATTCGAAGTATTTGTTTATTTGGGAAGATATACTTCAAACTCATGCAATGAGCTCAAAGGCGAGTTGTTTTCAAGTAGAGGGGACAGATGTTGGACAAGCTACCCCAACCAATTGCTTTTATGGACATAGACTAATCGCTCGCTTCTCCATCGTTGGATCACCTATTTTACCTTTTTTTTTTATTTTTTTTATTTTACTAGTATTAGTTTATTTCCTATTTTCATGTTTTCCTAAGTTTAGTAGAATTTAATTATTTCCTATTCCTAGTTTACTTAAAATTCAAGTTTTAGTTCTCTATAAATAGGCTTGTGGTTCTATGGGCAATAACAATTATTTTTTTATCATTAATAATATTTGAGAATTTTCTCTATGGTTTGTGTTTTACTCGTGGATTTGAGTGTTTATTCTCATGGATTCGAGAGTCCTAGAATATTGGCATTAGTCGTAGTCATATTTTCTAATTTTTCACTACATACATCTTTGCCCCTTTTGTATTTAAACAAATAAATTCTACCAATTTAAGTGAAAATGTTTTGTAAATTTGATTTTTTTTTTTTTTCAATGTATAAATTTAGATGGTGTAAATTTATCTATGGCTAGTAGAATTTATCTGTGACCAACAAAATTTATCTATTGACTTTAAAGAGTGTAATTTCTATTTTAATTCAAACATTTATGAAACTTTTATCCAACTCAAGAAATTTCATTACTCATCTTCACCCTTTTCAAATTTAAATAGATAAGTTCTGCCAATTCAAGTGAAATTTTTTTGTAAATTTGATTTTTTTTTTGTTTACGGATAAATTTTTATCGTGTGAAATTTATTAGTATTCTTGTCAACTGATGTTTTTGATGTGAAATTTATTTATTAAGATTTCAATGAATCACTTTGTTGAGTGACTTTCCAATACCATGAAATTATACCAAGACAAACAAATTCCCTTCATTTTACTTCAAGTGGGTTTCTTAAAGCTCATGGTCTGATTATAGTACATGGTCTTAAAATAATTATTGCATTATTTCATTATTATCATGCTTAATATACTTTAATATTGGGAAATGTTAGCTAGTCCCACACTTTGTCCTACACTTTGCTCTACTATGAGAGAATAATGGCTGTTTCAATTTTTAGGGTTTAATCATATCAATGAATCCCACAACTTTATCTCCTTATTCTCTAATAGTATAGCAATGTGTAGGACAAAGTGTAGGGCTAACTAGCATTTCCCTTTAATATTTAAGCTAAAGTGACACAATTTAATGATATTGTAGTCTAATGACATTTGCCTCGATTACTTGTTAAATAAGTGATCTCGGGTTCAAACTTAGTGAGAAACATTGATCCTTATTTGTTGATATTAAAAGAATTACGGATAATGGTAGTTTCTATGGATTGTTAATAAATATTTAAATAAATAAAAAAAGATAAGGTGACACAGAAAGAAACAAAAGCAAACTATGGTCAAATGGGCTAACCCGACATGTGACCCAATCCACAAGGTCGAGTGCGTCGAGTTGGCCAAAGTGGACACAGCCTAAACTATGAAAACCCAACAAATGGGCCCTATATACATGAGTACATGTGAGTTATATGTGGGAACACGTGACCACACAAGATCACAAACCCATCATCTTCTACCTCCAAACTTCACAAACTCGTGAGCCTGTGAAACAGAACAGTAATTCTCCACAATAATTTGGCCTCATTTAAGCATTAAATGTTACAATAAAATTAGGGAAATACTAATATTAGATTTCAAAAACTATGGTATAATTTAATTGGGCTTAAATACATTAAACTTTGATTAATTACAGTGTGAAATTCAACCACCATTGAAGCTATTTGAAGCCTTACGTCACATACAAAGACGCCACCATGAATAACACTACCACTACCACCAGGACCCATCTTATAAGAAAAACCCCAAACATCTATTGTGAAAGACAACGAGGAACAGGGAGGGAAAGAGTTTTTTATTTTTATTTTTTATTTTTTTTCCTACTAGGCCTGAACCAACGGAGCGTATGGAGAGAGAGAGAAAAAGAGAAAGAAGGGAAATAGAAAGAGAGAGCGTTGCAATGGAGCAAGAGAGAATGACCTCAGAGGAGGGGGCAACATCTTGGAGGAAGCCAATGTGGAGGGAGAAAGACCAAATTAAAGGAGGAGGAGAGCTACAACAGTGAAGATACACACACTGCTAAAGGCAAGAAAGAATGAAAGAGAAGGGTATTTTGATCGAACAAATATTGCCGTGTTAGCTGCTGACGTGCTGTACAAGTGGTGGTGCACATAGTATTTCCCTTCAAAGAATTTCAAAGAATCCCCCCAAGGGTTTATATATCTTCAGCCATGTTTGTTTGGTTGGAATGGAATGAATGGAATAGGATTCTATTATAATTCATTGCAAACTACATGTTTGAATGAGATAATTAAATGGGAATAGAATAAAACAATAATAGTGAATTATAATGACATTCATTCTGTAAATATTTATTTTAATCTTATTCTATTTTAGACTATTTTGAACATAAAATCAAATTCTATTCCAATCCATTCCATTCTTACCAAACAAACATGCTACCTTAGAGTACTGAAAATGTGATATTCGGTCCACTATTCAACTATGCCATAAAATAAAGAACAATGGTTTCTATGATATGGTAGTCAAAAGGTGAGCCTGTTTGAATTATTTGTATCGAGAAGATCAATGCACCGATTATAATGCCCATATTTCTCTCGTAATGGTGGGACATGTTCTGGGTTCGATTGATGCTAAATAAAAAGAGAAATGTAAGTTTGTGACTACGATACTCATATGATGCATGCATCAAGAAAATCCGGACACAGTGCATTAGGGCATGACATTGTTCCCTTTTTTTTTGTTTTTTTTTCGGTGAAAACATTGTTTTTTTCTTAGCCAACCTATAACCATTATGATGAAAATTTTGCCCTGCAAGCGGGTTAGCTTTGGAGACGTGGTTTTGAATATGAGAGAAGTACTTACAATGATAAATGATCTTGTGGAACGACGAGAGGTGACTGCCACTTCTAAAGGCAGACGGCTTAGTAGCTAGGATATGGAGAGGAGTTGAGCCTTGCTCGTTAACATAATTGACCAGAACCTCATACAGTTTAATTATTTGATAAGCCAAATCTGTGAAGGACAACAATGAAAAACATGTTTCAATTCAATGTATAAATATAGGCTAGTGATGCTTGGATCCAATGGCACGTCCGCCTGCCCGCAATTGGGACATGACATTGGGCGGCCTAATTAAGTAATTCAAAACACAGAAAGTAATTTGTTTAAGAAATTGTAATTCAATACACAGTCAAAAAAAAAAAATGGAAAGGGGAGTCAAAAGGGGTGAAAAGTAGAAAATAAAAACTAAAAATGGGGACGTACTGAAGATATGACTCTCTTAGGGGTACAAGATGAAATGACTAATATAGTAATATGCTCACCAAAATAGTCTCCAGCGATGGCACAGTGAAGAATAGTATCACCATTGATCCTCCTCCTGCTGTAGGACGCACCGTCGTGGGGACCACATATATTATGGAGGCAAAGGAAAGCATCTTTCTTGCCATTGAGAGCGGCCAAGAAGAATGGCGTCTCACCGTCCTTGTTTTGAGTACCCACCAGTTTCGAGTCTACCTTAGCGATGCACTGGCACATCCTTACACTCCCGATCATTGCCGCGACATGGAGTGGGGTATTCCCTTGATCGTTTCCGATAGATAGAGCTTCCTTCGTGCCAGTGAGGTTTGCTAGTTGTTCGACGATATTTTCTTGGTTATCGGCGACCGCTATATGTAATACCGTGTCCCCTGATCTGGTGATTTTAGACGCATGAACCCCTGAATAGTCACTGCATATTTTCCAGACTTCACCCCAGTCGCGTTTCATGGCCGCTTTGAACAATTTTTTCTCTGTGCTTTTCGAGGCCGTATCTATTAATGTCTCCGAAGAAGAAGCCATTTCTGCTCCTAGCTAGGAAGAAATAATGGAAGATTATGTGAGACAGTAGATAGAGAGAGAGAGAAATGCTGAGATTGTCTTCCAATTTATTTTGGAAACTGAGTACTATACTGTTGCCTTGAAAAGGAAGGTATGTGCGGGAATGCCGTGCGGGATTTGTCTTGTTATTAATAATTAAAAGGGGAAAAAATAAAATATAAAAAAGAAAGAAAAAGAAAAAGTAGTAGTAAAAAAGAGATGCTTTTTCCATGTGCGAAACTTGATATGGAAATTCGATCACCGGTCTTAAATCACCTACTTTTTAAAGTTATGAGGGATACGGGGGTTAAAAGGATGGTGTCACATGAGATGCTTCCCGCACAGCACCTCATATATATGATACTCAACTCATATCAGCTAAAAAAAAAGATCTATTAAATAAATTAAGAGAGTTTTGGTCTTATACATAGTGTCACCTAAGATTGGTGTTATACTTTAATGCTTCACGTGAATAAGGTGTTTCATATAACATTTTCTGAATTAAAAGGCAAGGAGGGAGGCAAAGTAGTTCAGGTGGGCTAATTGCCTCACTTGGATTTTTTTTATTATTTACATTTTATACCTTGAAACTTATTGAAATTCTAGATTTGCCTTGCCTCAAATTTTTTTAAAACCTCTTTATTTTTCTTTCCTATCCCTACTTTCTTCCTTACCCAATTTTTTCTACCTCAAAATCACTAGACAAAAGTAAAATTTTGAACAAAAACTACTTCTATTTTTTTGAATTATGAGTAATAACAATCAACTAAAATTTACCTCCCCTTAACTAAATTTCTAGCTTTGTCCTTGTTAAAAGAATAGGATTATTATGGTGCAGTGTTCCAGCCCTTCTAATTGTACCAAACAAAAATCACCTACTTTTCACTATCTACCCAATCTGGCAGAAGTTGATACGTAAAAGATGAAAAGTTTGACCATTAGGGAAAAGGGAAAACCGGCCTGACACATCAAAAGGACAATGTTATTGTCTAAATTTATTATTTTTATTTGTATTTTTTAAATTCAACATCTAAAATGATGTGACAATATATATATAACAACTACAAATTTGAATTTTGATGAGTTTAAATATTTGGATTAAATACCAAGACACTAACTCATTTGAGATCTTGATTTGCGAAAAAAAAATCTAGGATATATAGTTTTACTATTATGAATGAAAAAAAAAAGAAAAAAAAAAAGGGAAGGCTAGATGGTCAAGGGTTCGAATTTTAGGGGCAATAATGTGATTTGCACTTGTTCTTTGATAATTCTACAAATTCATGCATTGGCTGCATAGTCTGTTACCCTAACTCTTATAGATGTGCTTCCGAAAGAATTAAGGTATAAGCTAGTAAGGGCATATGTAATTATTGCTTGTAGTATGTATTATTAGTTTTTTTGCCATTTAAAGTAGGATTAATTGTTATTCTATTTTGGAAAAGCAAAGATCAACTTGTCATGCGGAAGACTAGGAGGACGATTCAACTTCACACCACTTACGAATCAATTTGTAGCTTCAAATCCAAGTCTGCTGGCATAGCCCCCATCTTAGGGGAGAATAACCCTTTTTAATGGCCAATCAGTTGCATGAACCTTTTCTTTTTCGTTTTTCCCTTTAATCACAACCGTTAAGCTCTAGCTTTTCTTTTTAATTTTTTTTTTGTTAATTTTTTAAACCATGTAACAATCACGTGAACTTCATGACACTCTATGCAGCCTTTTTTTTTTTTATACCAAATCTAATTCTTAGTTTGGCTAACAATTAAAAATAATAACTGCTCGTAATGGACTAATGAGGTGATTCTCACCAAAGCCGGCCTTGAGCATAGCTAGGCAAAGCAAAAGGTCCGAACGATACGACGAGGACAGATAAAACTCATCTGCAAGAGGGCATGACAGAGATAGCAATGCACAAGCACACCTGCCCACAACGAAAGAGAACACCCATAGCTGAAGAATGAAAAACAGAGCAGCTCCAAAACTACCATGCTATGACATCCCTGCCCAAGCCACTTGTAACACCCAACATATATAATGAAACAAACTAAAAAAATGAGGGCCTGTTTGGGTGTTTTGATTTGAAATTAAACAATTCGAGAAATGTTACATAGTATTATAGAGATAAATCCATCACCATGAATTAACAAATTCAAGAAAATGATGGTTATTATCACAAATGAGAGTGCAAGGCCAAAATAATGACATTTTATGAATTTCTAAGAATTGTTCATATATCATCAAATATAATGATGACTCCAACTTTTTTTAATATTCTAAGAATTGATCAAACAGGCCCTAAATGTATTGTTCTACTTACTATATACTTTGTAATTTTTGTAATGCTATTTCTAATGTGTTTCTTTTTAATAGAAATTCAGTCGATATCTTGCCCTCTTTGGTTTGCACAGGAAAACAAAAATAAAAATTCGATATCTTTTACATTTCCTTCGTGAGTACTTCTATAATGCAACCTCCGGATCCCAACGCTTACGTAGCTAAAACTAAAAAACAAAAAGACAAGGGAAAAAACTCCTACACATCTTAATAACTTCTTTAGGTGCTATTGTAGGATTAGTAGAGCTTTCAGGTTAGGGGGCTCCTCATAGATCATCATTTCGACTTCTCATAGGTATTGTTGTCTGTATAAGTAGGAGGTGACACATGAGCTGTTAGGGGGGCGATATATGAACCGTTAGGAGATTAGTTTGAACTAAAACCTTTGTAGGTGTAAAGCCTAGAATACCCTCAAATTGTTAATTACAAAAAAGAGAAAAAAAAAATCCACTCGACAGGTGCCCTTCCCCGCCAGTGATTAAAAAAAAAAAATGTACAAGTGAAAGATCTTGAAGAAAAAGTGCAAAATATATATATATTTTTTCTCACCTAAATTACCGTCTAGCGTGGTTTGCACAGAAACAAAAATAAAAATTCGATATCTTGTATTTTTCGTTCGTGAGTACTTCTATAATACAACCTCCAGATCCCATGCTTACGTAGCTTAATTAAAATAAAAATAAAAATAAAAAAAAAACAACATCAACAACACATCTTAATAACTTCACTACGTGTTCTTGTGGGATTGGCCCATTTTCTAAATCATGTTTACCTCCAATTTCGTAGGGATGACACCGGCCCATTGGCCCAAGTCGTCAGGCCTGATGCCAGATTAACGTGAAGGAATATCATTATGCTTACTATTATCCACAGCTTGCACTGGTACCTTACCCATATTCTCTATCAGCATCTCCTCTCTAACATTTACTTCAAAATATTCATCCCTATTTGTTACTAAAAGAACCCCCACAATTCTACAGCTACATTATGTTGAAATTAAAAATTTTGCCCTATCAAATCTCATTTTCTTCTCTATATCCTTATCCCATGAAAAATCTTCTCCCCATATTTCACCTAAATTTTATGTTTGGATAAAGAATTTCTAAGTGGAATTTGCTTTTGAGATGGAATTTGCAAAAATTTTATAAGGATGAGATGGACAAAATTCTTATAAAAATTTTACAAATCCATCTCAAAAGCAAATTTCACCTAGAAATTCCTTATCTAAACATAGCGTAGAAAAATACTTGCCTCCACCCTTGGGTAGAGGAGTTCCTTCCCCCCTTCTACTCATAGTTCGCCACTTGTCCAATTAAATAAGGAGAGTTGATTGTGTGTATGCATTCCCATGTTTACATAATTATGAACACATTTCCATAAATCCATATTTGAGTGTTATATATTTATATTAACATTAATGTGTATCTACGTATCCATATTAACTTATTTGTTTGTTTGTGTTTTCAAATTTATATTTTTAAAAAATATTTATGACACATGGCAAAAAATGAATGGAGGTGGGGAGGAACTCCTCCACCTTGGGATGGAGGCAAGTAGTGTCTTATCTTACAAAATTCTTCAAATTCCACGCCTGAAGTGGCATACCCACAATATTCACCCATACCAACCTTGAGCGTTTGGCCACCCTTGGATCGAATTCTTTTATCTCACAAAACAAATTTGATAGTATACCATTGTCATTTTCTAACCAATAATTTTTATCCAATTCCGCCTCGCATATACAGAAGAAGCATCTTTCTTGCACTCATTGGGCACACTCTAATACTGAAAATTCCTTCACTAAGCAACGCCTCTCTTTTTTCTTCTCTCTCTCTCTCTCTCCTTTTTTTTTTTTTAAGATAATTTAAAAATTTTATAAAAAGAAAGAAAAAAAAAACAATAAAGAATAAAGGATAGGTCTGGACTTGGTGACTTATAGAATGTCACATTTTAGCTTACAGGGAGTATATATATCCAAAACATCTAACGGTCAAGCACAAAATCTTCATACTTGGAGGTTTTTGAAGAATTCATGTCTAAAAAATGTAAGGCGCATTGGATGTGTCCTGCTTGGCCAATTGTCGAAGTTTTTTTTTTTTTTTTTTTTTAAATTTTTTTAAATTATTTTATTGTGGCTTTGATAAAAAAGGGAATAAAGGAGTCTTAAGTGGTCTTTTTGTCTTCCACCTCCTTAATGATTAAATTGATTTGCTTAAGAACAAAAGAAGGAAAGTTACCTTCGTCAGAAGTAAAAGGCTGGCTTTGAACATTATCACTAGACTTCCCATTCAAAGTTGTAGTAAGATTAGAATTTTGAATCAGAGTAGGACTGTTGATATTATCAATAACCTTGTTTGCAACATCCATTGAAATATGGTTATTAGCACTCTCAATGATGCAAGTAGTAGCCTGATGGGGAGCAATAGGTCACCCTTGATCCCGAGCTGTAACTCCCACCCCAGTCTCACCATTTTGTCCATTTCTCTTAGATGATTCACCTTCCTTCTGCAGTTAAAAAAGATTACCATCCATACCATGAGTGACATTAATCGCATCAGGTTGAATAGGATCAGCAACAATACCCTGCCTTGTTGCCAAAAACCCATCATCATATTCTTTGCATCAATAGCGGGGACTTGAAAGCCCACCTTGGAGTTAATCATAGAAGTAACAACTGCTTCCTTATCACAAATGGAAATATTTTTCTTTGCAGATTTGATAGTAACACTATTATTATATCATTTATCCTCAATTCTACTTGATCGAGAAGAAATTTCCTCAAAAACTTCCTCCTCCCCCATGTCCCCCCACGTCTTATGAAGTTCAGAAATTGGAGTGTTACTAATATGAGAAACACTAGCAAGTATGCTGACCCCTTTACTGCCAAGATTAGATTATCCTCTACCAAGTTCATATGCACATCTGATCGATTATCATGAGGACCAACATTGATAGTTAGATTAAGCTTCCCACTTTCCCAGTCTCATTATTTACCAATCCAGGATCATAACAGTAGTCTCAGGAACTTTTTATGTCTGTAATGCAAATATAGTCCCTTAGCTTTAATATCTCTAGCCACCTTAGTAGTGGTTTTGTCTTCTTTATCTTTGTGGACGCCAAAAATTGACTCGGGGAATCAAGTTGCATTCCACTCTTAAAAAAGTTTCAAAAAGCAAGGGAGTCGCCACCTCATTTTTAGGGTACAAAGAAACCACTAAAAGATTTTTTTTTGTAAAAACAAGTTTGACTCCATTTAATGGAAAATAGGCAAGTCTTGAACCAAAAACAAAGGATTCGGGGCTAGGTTACGAAATGGGAAGGTTCCGAGCCATGGCCCGTAGGCATCCATTTCGCCCAATAAATTGGTATCATTTATTGATTAGGCTTAATTAATTTCAACCATGCATAATAACTAGAAATTATGAGAATTAAAAAGAAAATCTAAACTAAGTTGGACTTGGGCTCAAGTGAGTGGCCTACGTACTTCTTACGAAGATCAAAGTCCATGTAGTTCGAACACCTATGTTGAGGAGAAGAGTTTCATTCCTCATAGGACTTTATTAGAATTCAATCCATAATCAAACTCTTATTTTGAAAATAACTTGCTTTAATAAAAACAACTTTGATTTAATAAACCAATTTAATTTAGGATAAAAAACTAATAATATCCCATGATTAACAAAACTCAAGGGAGCATGCAATATCACATTAGCATTTATATCATGGCATAAGCTTGAACTTAAAAAAGATAGGTTGAGAGTTATACCTGACAGAACCGAGGCAAAGTTTTGTTTGAGAACCTTAAGGTTGCGAGTCGAGAATTGGTTAGAGCTCCGGCGTCTCCAAGCTTACTTGAATGGGTCGCTAGTTAGAGGGAACTTTTAGGAAATTTTCCCACTACTATTGAGCCCAATATCTTCTTAGAATGAGTCTCAAGTGATGGGGTACTAATAAGGAATTTTTGCCCCACACTCAAGAACTCAAGCTCTTCAGTTGCTCAAGAAAACTCTACTAAGACTTGTTGTAGAATGAAGGAAGGAAGGACCCCTATTTATAGCTAGAGGGTGGGTAGAATGGAGGGCTAGGATTAAATCTAGTTAGGAATTATCCAAATGCTCAAAATGACCCTCAAGAGTTGATTTCTATCTTAAACTCTTTAAAAATTCGAAGAAAATTTGAGTTAATTTGGAGATAATACTAAAAATGAAGAGATAAGCCAAAATAACTCGGGTGACCAATTGGGCACCTAGGGTGGCCGTTTGGGCTGCTTTGGGTGGCCATATGGCCACCAAAAGGCATTTTTGCCTCTTTTGGCTTGCTTCCTTGCTTCCTTGGTCATCAAGTTTATGTATCAGGTTAGTTTCAAGTCTAAATTCATTGATTCCGGAATTTAAAACAACCATGGCTCAATTTCTTACTTAAAATCATCTTAAAACAATTCTAATTAAGCCATATTTGGTCAATTATTCAAGGGTTAAGCCTAGGTGGCTTATTGGAGTTGATTGGGTTCATTAAGGCAACATTGGGGTTTGAACCCTAATGGAGTCATGGTTGCAACCAAACTCTTCCAAAGATGATTTTAAAAATTGAAACACATTAATTAAGACTCAATTGATATTAATGAAACATTAATTTGAATCAATTAGAGAAAATTAAGAAGCAATTATAAGAAGGGCCGATGAACAGGGTCAAACCAAGCCTATTAGATCATTCTCAACCAAATCACATCCAATGCTAACAAAACTTTAAACCAAGACATCATAAGGACATTAGGATCATCCTGGGATGAATTTGGCGGGAATTGGATACCGAATAAGAGCTATGCAAGTGAAATGACATAAATGGTTTCTGAATCACAAAAGTTCTTATTAGCTATCAAAACTTAACCAAATTGAACCTCGGAAGATACCATGGATTCTTTGGGATATATAGAGTCTAGCTAAAAATGTTTGGTGCCAAAATGATAAAATAAAAAAAAAAAAAAAAAAAAAAAAAAACCTACATGTGATAATGCTCCTAAGGTGGAAAGGTTAAATGGAAGGGGATAAAAATGGGGTGTCTACAATCTCTAACAAACTTGCATTGAGATATGTTATGCCCAATTATCCGATAGTAAAAGCACTTCACTGGAAAATTCTCATAGTAAACATTCACAAAAAAAATTCATAACCCTCTCAACTCTGATACGATCAGAAAGAAGAATAGCCATATCTAGTTCCACTAAAATTCGAGCATACTGACCATAAACTCAATTTAGTGTAGCTTTGTCAATTTGAAGAGGAATGCTCACCCCTCTTGCATCTCCAACAAATTTTTCCTATGCTAATATTCCTATGAATGAGTTTGAACTTGATTATTAGGGTCAAAATCAGTAATCCACTGAGAGATTCACATCACACTAGGAGATAAATTCCAATTACCCCCCCCCCCCCCGCCCAAACATTCTTCATATCCTCAACATGAAAAAAATGAATATCAATATACCCTTGAATCAATACCGCATTCACAAATGTAGACATAGTACCAACCAAACTCCACTAAAGCCAGCTAACATCTAATTCCTTAAGAACAATTGTACTTTCATTCCAATACAAACACCTTATAGTGAACCTATGAAAATGGCCCACGAGATCACATGTAAAAACAAAAGAATCACCCCATTTTTAAGGAATAGGGAAAACCCTAAAAAATGTTTTATTTCCAAAACACACATAACTCCATTTTAAAAGGAAAGACAAAGTCTTTAAGATTAGAAAATCGGATTCAAGGGCTAAGTTATGATGTGGGAAGGTTTTAGGCCAAGCCCATAGGCACCTACATCACCCGAGTTGGTCTCTTAATTTAATTGGGCTATTTTAATGACTTAATCACATGCAAATCAATATCAATCAATAAAATAGAGTATGTATATCAATTAATAATCTATCCTATTCCACTAGTAATCACATGAGACGGATAATAGCACAAATTCATCCTACTCCACTAGCAATCACACAAAATAAAGAATAAAATAAAATAAAAAGGAAAACCTAGGATACTTAGTATCTTAAGGCAAACTTGAACAATAATTGAACGCCTACGTACCTTACATGAATATACAAGGATCAAAGTCCACGTAGTTTAATTAGAATGGGTTAATTCCTTTTAAAAGAATTATGATAAACCCTTGATTTCCATTTATAAAGATAAAAGTTTTCAAAAGAGCTTCAAAGACAGGAATAAAGAAGAATTTGAATTTGAATGGAAAAATAGAGTTTAAGAAACCAAGAGATTATCATGATCCTTTACCAAGGAAATAAACTAAGAGGGAGAAGGGATCAAGATAAAAAAAAGTATATAATACCTGAACTTACCTTATGCAAATCACCTTCAAATTATTGCCAATTTAGCAAATAATTAGCCTACTATTGCTATAAGGTAATTACCATACTCAAATCACTTACCAATATGCTCAAATCATCATCATAAGACATTAATAAAATCTGGAAAGAATACTAGAAGTCCCAAAATTATGTTAATAATAATGCAAATGCAATAATTAAAAGGAAACAAGAAACCCTAGCATTCTCCTATATGAAATATGCCCTCTAACATGCATGCAAAACTAAGAAATATGAATAATACCTAATACTATCATGGGGATATCATATGACAACTAAAAATATGAAAACATAAGTGAAAATAAACTAAAAGAGAAGACTTTATGTAAAAATATGAAAAAAGGGCTTTCTTATGACGAGCTTTCTTAAGTAAAATTATCCTAAGATAATTGCACATAAAAAGTACTCCATATGAAAGATTTATCAATATATCCTACGTAAAATCCATACCCTAGAACATATTAGAAGTGGTTTCATGTTTAAACACACTCCTAAATACCCCTATGCAAAACCTATTCCTCTAAAGAAGATAATTATCCTTAAAAAGGTTAATTTCTCCAAAACCCTAGAAAATAAACTACATGAATGCAAAACCCAACATAGTTTAACTCCAAATCACATATATAAACCAACCATGATGAAGAAAAACCCAATAATCACAGCAAATAGGTTATATGAAACATACATGACTTGAAAGGATAAAAATGATAATGCTTTCAAAATCCTAGATAACTAAGGACTATCAAGCATATTAAACCATGAATAATCCTAGAATAATATATATAACATCACCAAAGCATTGGATTTAATAAACATGCAAAGCTACTATATGCATTAGAATTTACAATAAGAGAAAGAGAAGAAGAAGAAACCCTAATTTCTAGAAATTAAGCAAGATGAGTTTACCTCTTGTAGAGCTTCTTCTTGTCTTTGAAAGACTTCTTATCTTGCTTGCTTAGGGTTAGAAAACTTCTCTTTGATGTCCTTTAACTCTCAATTTCGTATCTCCCTCTCTCTTTAGGTATAAAGTGCTCTTGTAGCCTCCTTATGTGCTGAATATAGCATTCTTTATATAAGGGATTGAACTAATAAACCAATGGCTAAGATTAATTCATTAAATAATGATCCTAGGGTTATTAGAGATTCTGTTGGTGCTTAAATAACTCAAAGTTACCTAATTTTAGAAGAAAATAACTTACAAGGGTAGAAGAATCTGTCAAAAGAGGGAAAAAGCGGAGGTTTCCTAAGCAATGACGGATTCCTTCAGGTGACCATCTAGCCCCGGACGGTTAACCGTCCAACCCCAGATGTTTACTCAAGGGTTTCCCATAAGCTCACCTCATTTACACTCTTTTGCTTTCTAGAAGTCTTTCAGTGGTCAAATTAAGTCCGATTTTGACGAAATAAAAGCCAAAACGATCGTGCTGTAAAAAGGAACACATTTTTAGACATTTTAGAACAAAAACCCTTAACTATGGGTGCATGGTTAGGTTTTATAAAGGCGGCTAGCCACTGTGCTCCACCGTCGCAAAGGATTGCATATAGGGTTGAGCCAAATGCTTTCCAAACCAAAATCCAACCTTTTAAAACATGTTTAGGGGTAAAATTAAGATCAATTAAGGTTTAATGAAGGAAAATTAATTGGGAATTATGATCCGACTTGAGCAAACCAAGATAGGGTTTTTTAGCCAACTTGAACCATTATGAGCTGGATTAATTTTAAACCATCAATTCATCAAATTGAACCTATAAATACCTTATATGTATCAATATGAGCTCCAATTGATAACTTGGAGATCATTTCAAAGTCACACAAAAAATTGTGGACACCAAAAATTGACTCGGGGGGGAATTGAGTTTCTCTTTCCACTTTTAAAAGGGTTTTCAAAAAGCAAGGAGTCGCCACCTCATTTTTAGGGTATGAGGAAACCACTAAAAGATTTGTTTTTTAAAGAAAAAAACAAGTTTGACTCCATTAATGGAAAATAGGCAAGTCTTAAACAAAAAATAAGGGGTCAGAGGCTAGGTTATGAAATGGGAAGGTTCTGAGCCACGGCCCATAGGCACCCATCTCGCCCAATAAATCGGTCTAATTTATTGATTGGGCTTAATTAATTTCAACCATGCACAACTAAAAGCTATGAAAATTAAAAGATAAAAATTAATCTAAGTTGGACTTGGGCTCAAGTGAGCGATTTACGTACTTCTGACGAAGATCAAAGTCGACGTAATTCGAACAAACATATTGGGGGGAAGAGTTTTACTCCTCGTAGGACTTTATTAGAATCCAATCCATAATCAAACACTTGCTTTTGAAAAACAACTCACTTGAAAAGAAACAAATTTAGTTTGAAAACTTTGTTTGATTTAGGATCAAAACCCTAATATAATCATATGAATAATAAAACTCATAGAAGCATGCATTATCACATAAACAATTACATCATGACAATTGAGTTTAGAAATTATACCTGACAGAATTGAGGCAGAGTTCTGTTTGCAACCTTGAAAAAATCGGGTAGAGTTTCGACGCTTTCCAAGCTTTATGATGGCCTCAAGGGAGGGAGCCGCAAGTTGGGCAGAGCTTCCGCGCCTTCAAGCTTTAGAATGGATCGCAAGCTAGAGGGTACTAATAGGAACGTTCCCCACTAACTATTGAGTCAAGTTCTTCTTTAGAATGAGTCTCAAGTGAAGGGATACTAATAGGAACGTTCACCCCTCACTCAAGAACTCAAGCTCTTCAGTTGCTTAGGAATATTCTACTTAGACTTGGTGATCCAATGAATGAAGGGAGGACCCCTATTTATAGTGAAAGGTGGGTGGAATGAATGGCCAAGATTGGATCTAGTTAGGGATGATCCAAGGGCTCTCAAACACTCCCAAGAGCTGGTTCCTATCTCAAACTCTTCAAAAATCCGGAGGAAATTCGAGTTGGAGCAAGAGAAGGACTCTAAAGAGGTCAAAATAGGGTAAAACACCCTCAAAGGCCAACTGGGCACCCTTGGTGGCCGTTTGGTACCTTGGGTGGCCGTTTGGCACCTTGGGTGGCCGTTTGGCCTTCTTTGGTGGCCATTTGGCCATCAGTAGCCTTTTTAGTGCACTTTTGTGCATGTTTATCCCTTTATGCTATGTATTTCGCCCATTTCAAGTCCAAATTCATTGATTTTGGTCTTAAAACGACCATGACTCAATTATCTATTCAAAATCTGGTTAAAACAATCCTAATTGAGTCACACTTGGTCAATTGATCAACGGTTAAACCCATATGGCTCATAGAAATCAATTAAGGCTTACCAGGATAACATTAGGATTTGAACCCTAATAGAGTCCTAGTTGCAATCAGACTCTCCCAAAAATAATTCCAAGCATTAATATACCTTAATTAAGACCCAATTGATATTAATGGAGCATTAATTAAACTCAATTGGATCAAATTAAGAAGCAATTATGAGAAGAGCCGACGAATAGAGTCAAACCGAGCCTATTTGGACCATTCTTAAGCAAATCATCTCCAAACTTAACCAAATTTTAAACCAAGCCTATTCATGACATTCTAAGGCCATTGGGATCATCCTAGGATGAATTTGGTGAGAATTGGATATCAAATAAGAATTACGCAAGTGAAATGACATAAATGCCCTCCAAGTTGCAGAAGTTCTTATTAGCTATCAAGACTTAACCGAATTCAACCCTAGAAGATACTATGGATTCTTTGGGATGTATAAAGTATAACTTAAAAGATTTGGTGCCAAAATGATGTAAAAATCTACATGTGATAATGCTCCTAAGGTGGAAAGGTATGGAATTAGAGGATGAAAATGGGGTGTCTTAAAAAATATACGACTTAAAAGACAATAATGGCCTTAAAGTTACAAAATTTCTAATTGACTATTGAAACCTCCTCCAAATCAAACCAAAATTCATATGCATAATTCTTAATGCCTTAAAAACCTAATGCAAATGCCTAAACTCAAAAATAAAATAAAAACCTACATGAAATGATGACTTCTAACTAGGGTGACAAAAATGGGGTGTAACACTTCCACTACCTCAGCGTAAGATCTATTATCAATTCAACCTATATCCTTTCCTACCCCATTTTCCTCTCACATCATATATATCACCTTGTGAATATCCTAGACTCTCCTCATCACTACAAACCTTCTCCTTATTCGCCTCCTGTACAAAATCATTAGCATCTCCCTACTTTATTCTCCTTCTTTTAAATGTAGCAACCTTGACTATCAACCTGAAATTACCCAAAAATGCACCACTACATCTTGTCACTTCTAACATCACATCTCCCTTCTTACCAAATCTCGCAAGTCCAAACTTTGTATTGACGCCCCTACAAAATTTCTTCAGAATGAACACATCTATTGCCTCCCTGAACTACCCAAAAATCTTTCTTAACAACCTAGGATTCATATCTAGGGGAATACTATCCACAAAGATCGAAATCTCTCCATCCCTCTTATTCGCCATTGTAACTTAATGCTTCTTTGCTCTTTCTCTGCCCATCTTAATTGCTTTTGATAGAGGTGAACAGGTCTTTGATGGGAGGAAGAGGCTGCGATAGAGAAGAAAAATGGGGTTTTTCTATATCATTGTATAATTGGGTAGATCTTTAGGTTAACATTGTGGTTAGGTTTCACCAACGGCACTAGCTAATCCTTTCTTTCAATTCTCTCTCTCTCTCTCTCTCTCTCTCTCTCTCTCTCTCTCTCTCTCTCTCTTTCTTTTTTTTTTTCTTTGATTATTATATGAAGAGCACCTTTTGTCGGCGGCAACCTTCTCCTTCATTTCTCTGCTTTTTTTTTTTTTTTTTTTTTTTTTTTTTAAATTTATGGACTTGATATTATATGAAGAATACCTTTTGCTATTGGGCTTGATCAATCTATAAAGAAAACCAACATATCAATGGCAAGCTTGCCTGAAAATGGCTTAATAGAAAGCATGGAGAGGAAAAGAGAAATCATTATAGAGGGAACATTTTTTTTTTCCTTAAAATCAAATAATTAGTGTCAAGTGCTATAGCGCTTGAAAATGCACATCAACCCAATCAAGAAGCAAGGTCATCGAATCAACGGTCGGATCGATGTTTCAATTAAAAAATTAATAAAAATGTAAACTAACAAAAGAAGATATAAAGAGAAAGTATGTATAAAAATTATTATTATTTTAAATATATATGAACCATTTATTATTTATATAATTATATGTATTATTTTAAATATATTTGGCTTTTGTATATGCGTTTTTACTTGTAATAGTATTAAATAATAAAATTAACAATTATATTAACAAATCCTACAAGTGGTCTACTGGTAGGGAGGGCTTTTAGGAACCCCACTTTCTTGGTTGAAGTCTTGCCTTCTTCAAAAAGATTCTCTATTTTTATTTTATTTTTTATCGAGTGAGGTGTGAGGGTGTTGTTGAACTGGTTTAAAAATTTGGCCGTCAAATTTTGGAGCCAAAATTTCCATAATGGCAATTAGTAATAGTGATGACTTCAAAAAAGTTATTACAACATCCTTTTTTACGACGGCTTCAAAAAGGTGGTCGCAAAAACCTTATTTTACGACGGCTTCTTTAAATTGTCGCATAAATGTCAGACATTTTACAACGACCACTAAAAGTTGTCACAAATAATTTGGCACTAAATTTTGGTGCCATTTTTTTTTAATGGCAACGAGTAATAGTGACGGCTTCAAAAAGGTGGTCGCAAAATCTTTCACATTTTGCAACGGTCACTAAAAGTCGTCGCAAATAATTTAGCGCCAGAATTTTCGTAATGGCGACGAGTAATAGTGAGGACTTTAAAATGGTCGTTGCAAAATCCTTCTTTCACGATGACTTCAAGAAGTCATCGTAAACAAAGTATAAACCAAACGATATTGGTGAGGGCTTTTAACTGCCGTTGCAAACGTGGTCACAAAAACCCTTTTTCGTCACGGCTTTTAGTTGTGGTCACAAAAAAGTCATCACAAAAAGTACTTTTTTTTTGTAGTGCTAGTCACATGATGCTATTCTATTAAGTTCTATAGCGACAAGTCCACGGAATGAGGTAATTTGTTAACCCTAAATAGTAAGAGGTTTTTTTTGTTCAATTTTAAAATAGAGGGGGTTTGGTGAAAATAGGGCCATAATAGAGGGGTTCTCTATAATTTACCCTTTATTATATGCATATATGTGCACCTTGAGAAGTCTAGCGCTTTTGAAAACTTTTTATTAGAATTTTATTACGTACAATTCATAGTTTGAAAAAGTTTTTTTATTACAAGAATATCATGCTATAAAAACACTACACTATAGCTTTTTCGCTAAGATCAAGTGTAGATATGATCGAATTACAGAATAGCATGGACTAACGATTTGTTAATTGATTAATTATATTAAAGAGGATAATAGTGGATCCACCTCTCAAACATCTCATAACATTCCCTACGCTTAAACTCCTCGGGCGAATGACCTGCTCCCTATAAAAACAAAAAGGAATTATATTGTTAGAGCTAAGCCTTCCTTAAGTTTTTAGTTGTATAGATTGATCATTAGGGGAGAAGAATAAAGTCGAGATTTTATCTTGCCTTCACGGTTGCGTATGTTAAGCGATATCCGATATTTTTATATTTAACAGTGTACCTATATAGCAATAATTTTTTAGTTAACTATAACATTATGAAGTTAAAAACAAGGAGGATAATATTGCAAGAAATCAACAAATGTACATAAAAAAATTAAAGTACAAACCCACCCTGCAACTTGACCATCGACAAACCATGGTCGCCAACTACTATCAACAGGCACATCGAGAGACTTGATCCAGTCTTCAACAAATGAATGCGGAATGAGCATGTCATGATCACCACTGTGGAACAGCATAAATATAAAAAGATATATGAACTATAAACTTATAAATGAGGAAGGTATGCTTGAAACTTTTTTTACATGGAGCTAAAATTCTCCCACATTAATATATTACCTCACACATGTAGATTGTGTTAAGAACTTTATGGTTAGTGTGAAATCTTAGTTTTTGGTATTGGAAAATTCTAGTTTCCAAAGCCAAGTAGGTTTGTCCATGTCTTGCATCACTCGTCAAAGAAGGTTCATGTGCACTCCATGAGGATCATCCTGTGGCATTAAATCCATTAGGACATAGTAAGTGGACATAGGGATCTTAAATTAATCATAGGAGATTAGATATTGGTCTTGTCCCTTTTGGTTGGGTTTGATGTTGGATATTAGGTTGTTCTCGTAGTTAGAAAACAATCTAGATACCAACGTTCGAACGTGGTGGTGCTATGTTTGAGTGCTAGGGAGGCTAAGAGTTTTCGGAACTCTAGGGCTCCTCGGTGTTCGAATGTCAGCTCCATCGCGCGCTTGAACGTGAAGTTGATTGAGATGTTGTAAAACTCTTGGATGACTTTAGAGTCGAATGTTAAAGTCCTACGCTCGAATGTCACTTCATTAGGAAGCCACCCAATAGCATGCGAAGATCCTCCTTTTGGCCCCCCTTTTCCCACCCTTTCTAACCCCAAGGCCACGTTTCATATGGTAGATTAAAAGGTTGAATAGGATAAAATTGCAGACAAAGATAAAGCGTCTAGTTGATTTATTTAAAAGATGTTTCTTTTAAATGAAATAGAATCCTAGGATAAATATATACCACTTCTCTCTTGGGTTTATTCTCTCCCGCATATGAGGGATTACATCAACACATATTTCAAACTTAGTCTATTAGAGTTTTAAACATTACAAGACAAGGATATGCATAAATAGGTTGGGTCGGGTTTGGATTGGGTTATTAATGGTTTATGTAATTTGTGTCATTAATGGGTTGGGTAACCCAATTACTATGCATACCCACAGCCAACCCGCAAATACCCAAAACCTATATGGATCATACCCAAGTACCCAACCCAATCATGACCCGGCCCAAATTAAAACCCGATCTAAATACCGACCCGATCCATTTTGTGCCTTATTCTCTCTCTCTCTCCAAAACATTGTCATTGGAGAGAATTAACCCAAATAACAAAAATTACAACCTCTATGAAAGGATCAATTAAACCTACCTAAGCAACAAAACAACATACCCAACCCAATTGTGACCCTTTTTTTTTCCACCCCCCCCTAAAACAATTAGCCAAAAAAATAGCATCTCAAATAATAGAAGAAAACTCAAAACCCCAATTGTACCAAAAGAGGAAAAAAAACAAAACATGAAGTAGATCTATATAAAAAAAAAATGCAAAAAGCAAAGAGACACAAAGCTTCATTTTTTCCATTCTCTCTCATTTCTAAGAGCATCTCCTTCTTGCAAACAACACCCTGAAGCCCAAGTTCCACCTCCTCTACAGATTTCAAACCTTTTTATATCTCCACCTTAACAACTTGTCTCTCTCTTTCTCTTTCTTTGCAAATTTTTTGTTCAGATCTTTAATTTCCCTTCTTGTGATCCTGAGCTTTTCTCTACACTGCTTGATTTCAGTTTGCAGCTTGCTTTTTTCTTCCTCAGACTTTAACAACACAGTAGCTTTACCACCCAATTGCCAATTTCTCTGTGAAGGAGGTTCCTCTACTTTCTCAACATTATCAATGGCAAAGAGAACTTTTTCATTTTCTTTTCTTCGGTTTTCCTCCTCGAGTTTTGATTTCAAGCACACAAGGTCGTTTCTTAATTCAACTTCAAATTGTTGAAATTTCCTCTAAAAAGCAGCCTCAAGTTCATCCTTGCAGGCTTGAAGACGAACCAATTCCTCTTTCTTCTAGTCTAGATAAGAAGATGAAGAATTTACCCTTATCCTTGCTCGAATCTCTTGTTGTTAAAAGTAAACAACAGATAAAAAGATGAAGCATTTATCCTTCCCCTTTCTCTCTTTCCCTCTCCCTTTAATTGCCCACTAAAACCCAATGGGTCCCATGGTTAATCCATTACCAACTCATTTATAATTAGGTCGATTATGGGTAACCCATTACCAACCCGATTAGAAATTTATTTCACCCAAACCCATCTATTGTGGGTGGGCTTAGGTGGATTCACGAATTTGGGTTGAGATTGCCAGCTCTAAATTCCAACGTACCCAACAAAATCTTCCACTCTGTCCCACTGCATCCACTCCATTAAAGTGAACAAAGCCTATCCTCACTGACCTCCTAGCCACCAGCCAACACGACATCTTTGTTTCCCTAAGAACACAAAATTTGGCCTAACGTCTCAGACAAGATGCCCAAGAAAACAAACATTTGATGCTTGGCCTAAGCCTCGACAATTCCAAGTTCCAACTGAGGAAAATCATGACTGAGAGTGGCCATGGGCAATTGTGGGACGACTAAAATAGTTGAAGATGTTTTTAATCAAACTTTTTTAGTGGCTCCCTTGTTTATTCAAATTATATATTAATATTCATAAGTTCATATAGAAACGAGATTAACAAAATATTACATGGTATTCTATTGTAAATATTTGATTTAAAATTAATTTAATTTGTTGTTTTTATTTATAATATTTTTTTCTATTTATTCTATTTAGTTAATATATATAGGTGTAACATACATATGTCCTTCTATTTACCTCCTTTATATTTCTTTATGGTGGTGAGTAAGTGGGTGGAGGTAGCTCCCACACCACTACTTCATTTATTGTTGGAGATTATTCCTTTTATTATTTATATATATATATATATATATATATGTTATGTGTGGAGATGAAGAGATGAAGAAGAGCTTGTATATGCTAATCAAAATTTACAGTGTAATTTATAGTGTATATATAGTGTATATATATATAAATATATATATATATACACACTATAAATTATACTTTGTGTACATATTTGAGCGTACAAGTGATTCGAGATTTGTAGGAAGTTTTAACTGCACACAAGTCCACTCGGAGAATCATTATATTCTGGGAGAGAAATGTCATGTAAACCTAGTGCAGATGGGAGTGTATTTTCTCTAAGAATAGCACTTTGCAACATGATTTGATCCAAATTGCAAACTATTCTAAACTTTACTTCTTATAATATTATTTTTGTTGATTATTATTCATTATATTCATGTTGATGATTATTGTGTTATTATTAATTTAATAGAAACTCCTTATAATATTTCCAACATATTTTACCATGATGCAAGCTAAAATCAATTGTGGGACATGTCTAGGCTTGTAGAAAATGGGTTGATGTTGTAGCCTAATAGAAGAGCCAGTTATCCCTAATAAAAACTAGGGTAAATTGCATAAAACCCCCTATATGGGGGGTCAGTAGATAACCTCCCTTATGTTTTAATTTTGTCAATGTGCCTCTCTTATTAATTTCTGTCAATATGCCCCACCGTCACTCGCCGTTAATGAAATTTGACAAAAATTAGTCACGTGGCTACACACGTGATACCATTAATGGACCCATGTTGCCCAAAATTACCGAAACCCTCGCCGGCATCATGGCCAATTGGATGGCCATCGACGTTCAAGGGGCACATTGACAAAACTAAAACATAAGGGGGGTTATATGCTGACTCTCCCATACTTCCGGGGGGGTTTTCTGCAATTTACCCTAAAAACTATAAAAGTTATATACACTATAAAGTGCTGGATAGGGAAATCAATCTTGATCATACTTGAATGAAATTAGGGACATTTTACAATATTGAAAAGTACACACATAAACTCTCGTTCAAAAGGTTTCTAAGTCGCTTAAGAACCTAGAGTGTGAAATTGTGATGTTTTAGTGTAAATTTTGCTATAGCACTTGAATCAATTTTGTCTAGAGAATATACCAACACAAACATGGACCTTACACTCTAGTCTCCTTTTATTTATTTATCTGTTTTATTTATTTTTTATAAAATGAAGTCATAGAACTCAGGGAGGCTTACACATGTTGTCCAGCTCAAATAAGTCAAGAGCTCCACACATGTAGAAATGTAAAAATAAACCTTGGTGGTGTTAATATTATTGATGAAATGCTTAATTAGGTCAATGTAATATTAATTTTTTTTCTCTTTCTAAGATTTGTGCTTTCCAATCATTAATAAATAAGTACGAAAATTAGCCATGTAAAGAAATTAAGTTTCAAGAATTACCATCGGCCCTTGTGGCCTAGCGGTGATACATGAGTGGATTGAAGTTTAAACAACCTCAGATATAGGAGTCAATTCCATTCCAATGTAACCAATAAAAAATAAAATAAAATAAAATAAAACAAAAACAAAAATTTCAAGCAATATTCACCTGAAAAGTAGAACTTGTAAGCCTGTTTTTGTGAGATTCTCATGATAGCCGATAGCATTGTGAACATCATATGTGTATGATGCGGTTAGGCTAGCATTGCATCTAAACCATTCCTTTACTGTTCCCTGTTTCCCATTATAAAATTTTCTCAGTGAGATTAGAATGAATCTAAATCAGCTAGCACCATTAAATTTTACTCACCTTTCTAACATGAAGAGCATTTTGGACCCTTTTATCGTTTGCCCACATGTCAGAGAGTAGATAATCGAAATTCTGCATCAAAGTAAATGGGTAAATTAATTTAGTGTATTACACATTTAGAGAAAGTGTAATGTTTTTTCACACCAAAAAAAAATAAAAAATAAAAAATTTGTGTGTATGTTTTTCAGTGATGAGAAAGCCCATAAATGCAAGTAAACATTGGGTCCATGCAAGGCCCACAACCCACATGGATCAATAAACCTAATTGAGAATGATGGAACATTGTGCAGTTGTGTCAAGGCTCTTAGGGATAGGTAAGAGTTAGACTCAAATCTCCACCGTGATCCACGAAATTGGTGAACTAGACCCTTATTCGGTCCAGTTTTGCAACTAGATCGTTTATACATGTGAATCGCCTTGAACTGGTGGAATAATCACTGACTAGTAGTTGCAACCCTAGGACAGTTAAACTGGTCTTCTATGTGTTCAAATGGGGACTCGAAGAGTGAACTTGTTGGATACTTTGATCTAAAATGGAACA